>AWOL01S0005149.1:153496-210348 GCA_000715115.1 Nicotiana otophora
GGCATACTCGGCAACTGATCAAGGTAGGGAATCACCCTTGAATGAAACGACACATGGGACTCGTACACTCTTGGTCTAATGGGAGGTGGAGCATACTCTCTCGTCAAATCAGGTTCATCATTCTCGTCCTCGTCATAGAAGGGTGTGTCATCTCCAGACTCCTCAACATTGTTATCATAATCACTATCATCTTCCTCGCTCTGTGCATCTGCCAAATTCTGATTAAATATATCGTCTTCGGGTAATTGTGTAAGGATAGGACCTTCAAGTTGCTCGTTTTCACAGCACAACCAATAAAATAATGAGTTTATCAAATTCATCCAATTTTACATATAAACTTTATCACTTCAATTACAAATCATAATGTGTTGATATCCCATGATGCACATTATTCTGTTGCTCATGACTTCCGGATGGACCACCGTGATCCAACACACCAAAACTAAGCATGTTCCAACTGTCCGTTGGTTCATAGCTTTTAAAATTCATATCTGCCTGGTACCCCCTGTGGAATATATTAGTTTTAATACAAATTCAATACATAAAAATAAATTTCGTAACACAAAGAAAAATTGAAGTTTACCACTCGGCTTGTGGATTATGTAAACTTGGAGAAAATGATGTCATCGCCCCTCATTCGCCCGTGGAGATAAGTTTAGATCTGGCCAAATTCTTTCACCCAGAACCTGTTCGGATAAATCTGCTCCAAAAAGATCACCCGATGATTCATGGATATCCCTATTTTGCGAAACCTCATTATTGCGAACGTCTTCAGCCTTGACGTACATTTCCAACATTTTTATCACAAAAGGTTCCCGATGTTCATCCGGAGTCCTCAAAAAATCTGTGAGAGTTTCATCGTCTTCGATGTTAAACTCAGCATAACAAGAAACCCCTTGCGGAGTAACAGAATACGGATATCTTCCGGTTACTTTAATATTCACCGAATATTTGCCCACACTAATTTGTTTTTATATAACAATGATACCAATCTATCGTACCCCATTGTAAGTGCCAACTTAACATGACACTGTGGAGAACAACTATAGCGTACTAAGTTATTCTGCGCCATAACCTCATCCCTTCCCCCCTCCCCAAATATAATGAAACTCTAATTTTTCGCTCTTCGGACATTATGACAAAATGTAAAATAACTTAACGAACAAATATTTTGGAAGATCTGAAGGATCCTGAATAGATTTTTACTAAATTCTAAAATTCCTTAAATAAGAAAAAAACAGTCTGTGGGTACAATTATTTGATGTATAGCGCATGCATAATAGACGTTATATATGTAACACGTATACTCCATGCGCTATACCCGTATAAATTGGTGGATCACTAAAGTGCAGCTAAATTATTGGTGGGGCATCAAAGTTCAAATATAACGTGGTTATTCACTGCACTATACCTTAACAGATAAACGTGTCATTAAGGTATAGCCCGGTGAATAAACGTGCTATATATAAAATAGTAATCAATTTTCTTTTTTCACATATTTTTGTCATTTGAGTCCAAAAGAACCACATTTTAGTTCCGGACTCTAACATTTACATCTGCGGACCTGCCCGACCGGGCCCACGCATAAAAGATCCTTCCTGACAGAGAGTGCAACACTAGTCAAATCTCTCCGACAAAGACAGACCCGAAAGAGAGAGTATTGGTTCAGTTTCTAATGCTTACTATGAAGGGAGCAATCCATGAAGAATCAAATAACAAAATTGGTAGCCAATGGACTCTACAAAGAAGCCATTAACTTGTATTCCCAGCTCCACTCTTCTTCTTTTGTTCACACCAAATTCACCTTCCCCTGTCTCTTCAATGCCTGCGCCAAGCTAAAGGCTATTCCACAAGGCAAAATACTCCATACCCATTTGATTAAATACGGGTTCGGCACCGATGTGTACGCAGCCACATCTCTTACTGATATGTATATGAAACTCACCTTAGTGGATAGTGCCTTAAAGGTGTTCGACGAAATTCCTCAACCAAATATTGCTTCAGTAAACGCTACCATTTCTGGGTTTTCCCAAAACGGGTATCATTTTGAAGCTTTCCGGATGTTTGGGAGGTTATTTAGTAGTTTACAGTTTAAGCCGGATTCGGTTACTATAGCTAGTATTTTATCAGGATGTGTGAATAGTAATCATGGCGTTCAAATGCATTGCTGGGCTATAAAGATTGGTGTGGAAATGGACATATATGCAGCTACTTCGCTTTTGACTATGTATTTGAATTGTGCTGATTGTGTTTCTGCTACGAGGTTGTTTGAATTGGTTCAAAATAAGAATGTTGTGTGCTACAATGCTTTTATTTCTGGGCTGTTGCAAAATGGGGTGGATCAAGTGGTCCTGAGTGTGTTTAAGGAGATGAAAAAGTCACTAGACGAAGAACCGAATGCAGTGACTTTAATATCTGTTCTTTCTGCTGCTGCTAATCTTAAGAATTTGAAGTTTGGTAGGCAAGTCCATGCGTTTATTGTGAAAGTCGAGTTACAATCTCATACAATGGTTGGAACTGCACTTGTAGACATGTATTCGAAATGCGCTTTTTGTTTATGTGCATATGAAATGTTCAAAGAGATGGGTGGCAACAGGAACTTGATAACGTGGAATTCGATGATTACAGGAATGATGTTGAATGAGCAAACAGAGAAAGCTGTTGAGCTTTTCGTGGAATTAGAATTGGAAGGATTGAAACCAGATTCAGCTACATGGAATTCAATGATCATTGGGTTTTCTCTGCTGCAAAAAGAGGCTGAAGCTTTTATGTTCTTCAGAAAAATGCTTTCTGCTGGTGTCGTTCCCAGTATGAAATCTATTACTAGTCTTCTGACGGCGTGCTCATCTCTATCCTCACTCTGTTGTGGCCAGGAGATTCACGGATATATTCTTAGGGCAGGAAACTCCATCGATGAATTTGTTGTCACCGCAATTATTGATATGTACATGAAATGTGGGCAATTTTCTTTGGCACGTAAGGTTTTTGATAAGTTGGAAGTAAAATATGATGATCCAGCTGTGTGGAATGTGATGATTTCAGGGTATGGAAGGAATGGAGAAGGTGAAGCTGCTTTTGAAATGTTCTCTCTGATGCTAAAGGAGAAAGTACAACCAAATTCAGCTACTCTGAATTGCATTTTGTCTGTGTGCAGCCACGTTGGTAAACTAGAGAAAGCATGGCAAGTTTTTAATTTGATGATAACAGATTTTGGCTTAACCCCAACTCTAAAGCAACTTAATATTATGGTTGATCTACTTGCTCGGTCTGGTCAGCTGGATGAAGCTAGAGAACTATTACAGCTCATTCCCAAACCTTCAGCATCTGTTTTTGCTTCTTTATTAGCAGCTTCTGAGCACTACTCTAATGCCAAGATGGGAGAAGAAATGACCAAAAAGCTCTCAAAATTGGAGCCAGAAAACCCTGTTCCCTTTGTAATTTTATCCAACCTTTATGCTAGACAAGGAAGATGGGGCGATGCTGAACGAATCAGAGAAACAATCAATGAAAGGGGACTCGAAAAACTACCAGGCTACAGTGCTGTAGGAGTGACATAAAAAGGAACATCTTTTACATGTTAAAACTGGTCAAACAGACTACTGTTGGATCTTATTTCTGATGTGCATGACATGGGTCTCGCTCTTATTTTTGACTTGCATCACTGCCCCAACATTCCTTGTTCAAGAAAATCCAAAATCGAATGTCAAAGAAGTTGGTGGTTCAAAGATGAAGCAAGAGATGAGATCACTAAGTGCAATCACACAAATACTTGAATAACCTTGCCACTTGTCACAGATCCTGTGAACTGACTTGGAAGCAAGGCAGTACGAAGAGTTGGATCAAGCTACTGTGTTATTGGTGTGACGACCTTCATGGCACCATGTGTTGCCAAAGCAATTGTTTGTGAAGTCCTTTCCCAGTCAGCTTCCTTCAATTAGGATGGGCAAATAGCAATACAAAAAGTAACAGGAAACATCTATAAGCTTATACGATAAAGGTCAAATCATTGTGACGTTGAGTATTAGTTTGAATGTGATTTACTGTGGTCACTATTTTCTGACTTTTGTTGTCTAGATTAACCACCCGAGTTGTCTCTTAACTGCAAGTGTTGTGTTTAGCTCATCTGTGAGAAAGCCTCTCTTGTAATTGCAACTCTACTGATTCTGGTAGTGTCCAATTTTGTTCTCATTTGCCTGGTTATTATTGAATCAGTTTGTCACTTTGGACACCAATAACCTGGTGTAGAGGTGGAAATTGGCATCAACAACTTCTATTATCTCAAGATAATAGTAGCTTATCACTAGCTAAGAATAGCTGACCCCCTTGGGGGACAGGAAAGGTGGCCAAGCTAGATGTGGGATAAGCAGAAATGCAGCCAAAACCAAATCCTTTTGCATCCTTCAAGAACTGGCTTTATCCCCAATTATAGCTGTAAAGTTCTTAAGGAATGGTATACTGTTCTGATCACAGGTGCTTTGCAGACAATATTTTGATTGCACTCAACATGGAAGCATCCGCGCTGCTGGAATGAAAGGTGACCAATCGTAGTAGCTTATGATGGACCTCACGTTATGTAGGTTATCATGTGTCTCAAGAGGATGACATATGACTGTAAGTTCATCATAAATTCTCTCCTAAAATTGTTGACTTTTGATGTACTCAAACTAGTCATTGATGTTCATTCTCGAGAGGTTTGTAGGCAAACTGAAGCTCCAAACAGTTAGACTAAACACCAGTAGTAGGGGAATCTCTGTTGATATGCCAAACCACTGGAATTTTTCTTCTTCCTTCTTTTATTCCAGTGTCAAACCGCTGGAATTAAATTATCTAAGCACAAAGATATGATTTTTTAGGCCAGCTTACTGTCGTTTGCTTACAGGGTTCTTGCACTATAACTTTGTAGATGTCCTTGCCAACTTTATGAGCTGCAATCAGAGCATAACTCTATCAGCTCCCATCAGAGCATTCTCCTTAACCATTCAGTTATCAGCAGCCACACACCTGACATAGCTGCAGCGAGACTTCTTGTATCCAGTGCCAGTGCTCCTAGTGAAATGTTTGAAATCGAAGCTGAAACATTCACCTCAAATTCTGAAAGAGTTACTGAAAATGTTTAGTGGTTCAAAGATGAAGCAAGAGATGAGATCTGTGAGGGCAATCGCACAAATGACTTATCTTCGACACAAAGAGTTGGACTAAGCTTGCATTATTTTAATAACTGTAGTGTTCGGGTCAGCTTGTGTGCATTTCGACTACCCTACCGGGTACCTGCTATCTCTAACCAGCACAGGTTCCATGAAGATTATCCATGGTGATCCTATGCTTCATGCACAAAGAGTTGCTACTATCAAGCTCCTGTGCCGCTAGCCAGGCCTACTCGGTCCCCGGAACGGTTGATCTTTAGGGTTTAAATGGAGAAAAGGGAGGGGGCGCGGTTGTTGTTACATTTGAATGTTGGGACGATCAAATTGGAATTGAGACGCAGTTGATTGATTAGGATGCAAAACATGTTGGAAAGAAAACATCTCCTGTAATTGGATCGACATCTACTGCATCAAGCTGCTAGTCAGTTGAGTTGCAATCCCGCCATGACTTCCCCTGAATGCTTCAACAATGTCTAGGTCCTGCTTTTGGGTCATCTTCATTTTTGCCAATACATAATTCCTTTGACCTGCACCAATACCATATATCAAGATATCAAGCCACAAAGTAAACATTTCAGAAATTCAAAAGAATGAGTAAGCTCAACATTTCTTGGAATTATAAGCTCAACACCATCTACTACTTTTGACTTGAACTACATTTAATTTTGAAATATATGTGTATATATAAGTATGCACATGTTATCATAAATGACCAATGAATACGGTCGGTGGCAGAGACGTAATTACAAGGGTGTCATTGGACTCTATTTTGCCTGAAAAATGTACTAAATATACTTGTAAAGGACATGTATCCAATAGGTTGACATTGTTCGAAAATAATGCAAAGTAATCAATTTGAAAGTTGAAGCAAAGCATTAGACTCCCCCCTCACCACAACCCCGACACCAAATCTAACATAAACGCCGAACTATGATAATAGACCAACACTGCTTGAACAAAATTCTACGTTCACTACTGACTCACTAACTAACTCAAAATTTTGAATCCAACTCTGTAGACCGATTTGGTTATTGTTAGAGCAAGATAATGTTGGCAAGCAATCCATGCTACAAATTTTCTTATGACAATAAATAACAAGGTTGATCTGATCTTGGAAATCAAGTTCACATACCTGTTTGGTGTGGTGGTGGGAAATTTTGGAAATCAAGGTTTGGATCTTGTTATTTAACAATTCTACCATCACTGAGACCAGTGTAAGGCACTCTACCCTCAATATCAAAAGCGTGGGCTTCAGAACCTATTGTTGGAAGTTGAAGCTTTTTGAAGGAATAAACCATATGGGCGTGAATGGGTTGTTTGTCTATTGGAAGCGGACCCTTCCAGGTAGGGGTAAGACTGCATACGTCTTACCCTCCCCAAATCTCACTTGTGGGAATTTACTGGGCTTGTTATTGTTGTCGTAAATGGGATGCTGAAGGCAACAATACAATTCTATGAGAATTGAGAGCATAGGGATCACTTGTGTAACTAGCTTGAACCAAGTGTAAAAATATTTTCTTTGCTTATAAGAAAGATTTATATTTTTCATTTTTGGATTTCCATGTAGTTTGGTCAAAACATGGCAAGTTCTTGTTGGTGGAAGGCGAAATATCTTTCCGCTTACCCTGGAACAGTCAGCCTCATACTTTGTTGCCAATCGACATTATCCTTTCATATTCGATGTGGACAGTCTTGCATCAACTCTAGCAAAGTTTTCAAAAATCAAATCAAAATGTTTTACAAAACCCAAAAACAAGCAGTACCAAAAACTCTCAATTTTTTGTTAAACTAATCCAAATACAACCTTACTTTCTTTATTATATCGGAAAATTTTTTCTCTTGGTCCGCTAACGCCATAAAGGGCTGGTGGGTGGGGATAGAGCCTCTAGCGTGAATGTCGAATCCTCCGCCGGCCATCAGGGATCGAGTGGTAAGGCCATGATCCGCAGGGGAACAACCATGGATAATGAAATTACGAGATCCTTCTTAATGAGCTAAGAGAATCTGATTTATTCTCTTTCATTTTGTTAATCGAAGAAATAATTGAAAAATAAAAAAGCAATGAACAAAGGCGAAAAAGCTCAAGTATTTTCCCTTGACTATTGTCGGGTCAGAGAAGATAACTGCATAACCTAGGGAATACAACTCCATAAGAACGAGAAAATACGGGAATAGAAAGAATCACACAATTCCCTATCGTGATAGAAGCAACAATAGGATAGGAATACACTGGACTCTCCTCTGACTAGAAGAGTTGCGCCTAAGACTCTAAAACGAAGGGAGGTGGTCCCAAGCGTTGCCTATATGGCTATATAGTTTCAGCATTGTTTACAAGTCACGTCAGTTCAGGCGCAGCAGAGCATCATGGTAGTGCTAGCTATGCTCGACTAATAGTATGAGTCACATTTTATTTCTCCTTAGTTTCTCTGATGTAGGGCGATTAGTGCTTCCTCCTGCTCACTCCAACCATTTTCTGGCTGCGGACGAGGTATACCTTCCCATAAATTTTAGGGAACTACCCCATTTCAACCATCAATCGATCTGGAAAGAGAAAGGGAGAGAGAGAACCCAATTTATAGACAAAGACAAATATTTACTCCATGGACTTGAGCTCTGTTAGGAGTTAATGCATTATGAAAGATCAAAACATGATTAAACAATTTACTGTTCTTCCTCTGCTAGTAAGGGAGCCAACAATCCAGTTCTATGATTTGCCATCTGGTTTTGGTTTTGGTGAATTCTGAGGAAACTGATAATGATGTGGAGAAGCATGAGAACCATTTGGAATTGAGAGACTTCTTGGAGGCAGTTGTCCATTCCTTGAGAATGATCTCTGTGTTCTAAGGCCATCTTTGGTATTTGGGCTGAACCCAACTCGGTCCGCTTGCATGGTCTGAAAATAGTAGGATGAACTTGCCATGTCCTTGAGACTTGGTAATGGCTTTAAGGCTTCAACCACTTCACTCATCATAGGTCTGACTTTGGGATCCCGGCTAAGGCACCGAGCAGCCAACTGTGCAGCTTTTTGGGCGCCTTTAATAGAAAAATGACCTTCAAGTCTAGGATCTATCAAGCGGTAAAATCTCCTCCTTTCACCCAGTTGTGGCCGCGCCCATTCAACAAGGTTGTGTTCGCCGTTGGGCCGGTTCTTGTCCATTGATCTCCTACCTGTTATCATTTCAAGCAGAACTACACCAAAACTGTACACGTCACTCTTTGATGTCAGATGTCCTGCAACAAAAGCAGTGCACACACTTCAATCAGTAGTAGGAACCAATCAGCCAGCTAATGCAAGTTTTAGCCAAAGATGTCAAAAATTTATAAGATTCTTCAACTCGGGTACATGTTTTGGACCAGCAAAAAAAGTTTTATTTTTTCGGGGAAAGGCGACCAGTATAAAAAGTGTTTTTTCTGTTTTTGGTTGTGGAAAGGTGACCAGTATAAAAAGCATTAGCAGCATTTGATGACGTTGACTTGGCCATTCAAGTCGAATGTGCATTAACATTGTAAGAAAAGAGAACTACCAAGGCTCAGTCTTACCTGTCATCACATACTCCGGGGCTGCATAACCATATGTCCCCATGACGCGCGTAGAAACATGAGTTTTGTCACCCTCTGGACCATCTTTGGCAAGTCCAAAATCAGAAAGTTTGGCATTGTAATCCTGATAAAACATGTAATTAGAACAACGATGATAACTGGAGAGACCAATTTAACAATGTGTTTGAACATACCGCATCCAGCAGAATGTTGGATGTTTTGAAATCACGGTATATCACTGGTCTTTCTGCTTCCTCGTGAAGAAAAGCAAGACCTTTTGCCGCACCAAGAGCTATCTTCATGCGGATAGACCATGGAAGGGGCAGGGACCCTGAAGATAAATACATCATCAGCACTAAGTACGCAATAGAACACAAGAAGTTTTACTTCAATAGTACTCATAAGAACATACCATTTGCTCTAGCAATTCACAAGTCTAAATGCACCATCACTTATAAAAAAGTCAGGCTTCAATTCTGAATAAGAGGAAAAGTGAAAAAATAAAAGCCATCATCTTTTGGTTATACCAAAAAGCATCATCAACATAGAAACCAGTGTAAGGTTATTGTTTTTGTAGGGCAGCATGCTGCATGAAGTATCCCGCATTCACGCAAGGTCCCGGGAAAGGCCGCACCCCAAGGAGTGATATTTGCAGCCTATCCTGAAGTATCAATGGCTGATTCCACGGCTCGAACCCTATTAGAGACAGAAAACTTTACCGCTACTCCAAGGCTCCCCTTCAAGGTTATTTTTTTTGTATGAAATCATTTTTTTCTTTCCCATGAAAGGCAACCTCCCCTAATTTCCCTTTCTTCCAACCAACTCAGTTAAATTGACCATTACCAACTGCTGAAGCATAGAGAATTTAGGAAATGCTTGAAAGGTATATAGCTTACTATTGCCAATCAACGATCATGGACTTTTAGCAATAGCAGTGCAATGGAAGCTAGCAAGTTAATTGACCAATTTCCATTGAACAAATACCAACAAGTTTCTAAGAGAAAATGACGCCAGGAATAGATGCCGCATTTAGTGGGGCACAAGGCTTCTCGAGTAGGTTTTTAAGAGTTCTAGGCTAACTCGATCCAAAAATAAGGTTACTCTATTTATCTCTATAATCTTTTTTTAAAAAAAATGTTTTTGATGTGCTTCTAATTGGGATGCTTAAATTGACTATTCCCCTCTCATATAAAACCTAAAGTCAAAGAATATCATTTGTTTTGGTTAACTGGAAATGAAAGTCCTAGTGCAGCAAGCATTGAGCGTGGCAAAGAACCGTGCTGGCTAAGATCAAGCTTGAGACAAGTATTACAATCTCCAAGCAAGAACTCAAGTCAGAACTTGTAGGCTCGGTTGAGCCAAAGTTCAAGCTTAAAGTTGGTGTTTCGAGTCATTTAGCAGAAAAAAAAAGAAGGCTGGAACTTCGAGCTAAGGGAACCAAGAATGGTATATGGCAACAATTCCACTTGTTCACTAGAGCACCATAGTTACCTCAATGCACCGTACAAATGATTGAAAGTTTCTTTTCTGAAGAAAATGGAGATGACAAACACCATCACTTTAAATTAATCCATGAGCCTAACTCAGTGACGTCGAGGACATGATAGAATCTCCAAATGGATGATCGTGCTAGCTTGAATTAGTAAATACTAAAGATATTTCCCTAATCAAGAGAATGTAACTATGAAGAAGCTGCTCTCAATCCTGCCCGGAAGCAGGAGATTAGCAGCTAATAAATAAGGCATAGTGACCGTTTGACAGGAAGTTGGTACAAAATAATTTAGTCAGGAAAAATCCTCAGCAGATATGTTACAACAAAAACTTGTTAAGAGCTTGTTTCCTTGGCCATTTCGGGTCTTTTGATTAGATTCACACAGTAGTGAATTTTGTAGGCATTAGTAGGAGTTATAGCTGCAGTGGATCACGACAGTGGGTATTGACACTTGACGGGTGCTTAAAGTGGTTATATAACAATCAGACAACTATTATTTTGGTAGTAGAGCTGGAAATATTTTTGATAAGCAGTAGAACGCAAATTGGTGGCCTTAAAGACATAAGTTGTTTTTACCCCAGTAGTGCGAAATGCATTTCCCCATAAAAGATTGTTTCCACGATTATTCAGGTAACCAAACATTAGAAAATGGGAAATACAATTCCATGAGAGAGATTTTGTCCTACAGGCCCATGTTAGCTTTTGTTTTAAATATAAAAACAGCCCCATGTTACCCTTTTTGACATTCAAATTTTCATGCTCGTGAATTGCATTCTACCATAGAAAATAAGTTTTATTTTAAAATGAGACATCACTTAGTCATATATTATCATCATAGAAAGTTGAACATCACCAATAGAACTCAAGTTATATTCCCAAAACGTTTGAGAAGCCACGTATCTCTTACTCATCCAAGTAATAACATTACCACTTGACTAAAGCGAGTAATGTTGACAAGGAGATCAGTTATATGCATGGAATTAACATTTGTATTTTAACTTAACCAAGAATGTATCACAAGAATATCTCAATGTGATAAATGAAAGACGATTTTCACAACAGATTTTTAGTAACATTATCGAATATATTAAAGAAATAATTTTGTAAAGCATATTAGAGAAGGGTCAATTACGTACTCCTGAAAAGATGATTTTCCAAGCTTCCTCGTGGCATAAATTCATAAACTAATAGCCTCTGATCATCTTCAATACAGTAGCCAATTAGGTTAACTAAATTTTGATGAATGAGATCGCTAAGATAATTTACTTCGGCCTGCCAAATTAGAATTTAACAATATAAAACTAAAACAAAAATCAACAAAAAACAAAAAGGACAAGGAAATTTATGAAAATATTTTAGAAATCAAATCAAGAGAGAAGCTGACCAGCCATTCTTTATGACCCTGAAGCCCATCATGATTTAGAGTTTTCACAGCAACAGTAAGCCCTGTCCCGGGTTTGACAGGTGCTGTCCCATTCTCTTCAATCCACCCCTTGAAGACACAGCCAAAACCCCCTTCACCAAGAAGGGATTCTGGTCTGAAGTTTCTCGTGGCCAACTTCAAATCATTAAATGTGAACTTCCGAAGCCGAGAAGAAACTCTAAGTTCCTCTTCAAGTTTAGAGGTAGAGGAGTTACTTTCCGCATTACTTGTGGTCGTTGATGAGATAACCTGAGCAATGGGCTGGTCTTTGCTTGTATCATTTTTGGATTTATTTTCTGCTAATAATGAGTGCAAGAAGTTAGCAACATTGGCATTAACCATCATATAGGGAAAGAGATCATTTAAGATTAATCATGAATGGTTCTTTGAAGCCTCGCCATTTTTGTATATAATAAAGGGCTTAAACAACTCCGAGGCAGTGAATCAAAATGTTTATGGCAGCCAATATGGTATAACACAAATAAGCGTGTGTACAGGTAATCCAGCACATCTTTATCAACATTCAACAAAGTCTTAAAGTTACTTATTATTCTGTTTTCATCAGGTCGAGATATTGTTTTTCACTATCATGTTGATTTACCAATTCTTTACTTGGTCTCTACATAAGTCGCAGCCATTGATGATTGAAAAAAACATGAACTGTTAATGTCCAACTAGAAGTTGTCAATGGAAACTAATTATTGAACAAGGCATCAGAAAACTAAGAAGATATCAATTTTATTGCAATCATGAAGGCGTCCTGATTTGCGAACTACTATTTGCTACCACAAGATTTTGACACTCCCAGTGAATTTACAAGTAGAAAAAGAAAACAAGAAGAATGTAGAAGGAAGATAAGGATGAGGTGCTGATGAAACCAAAATTCAGTTGGATGTTGTTTAATTCACCAACTAACTAGTACCTCGCAGTATTCCACGAAATTCTTTAGAGGGTCATGTAGTTACTCTTTCAGTTATAATAGGTAAATTGAAGAGGAGCCTTGGCGTAACTGATAAAAGTTGTTGCCATGGGAACAACAACTTTGAAGGGGATCAGGAGGTCACGGGTTCGAGCCCTGGTAATAGCCTCTTGCAAAAATGCAGGGTAAGGTTGCGTACAATAGACCCTTATGGTCCGGCCCTTTCCCGGACCCCGCGCATAGCGTGAGCTTATTGCACTGGGCTGCCCTTTTTTATAATAGGTGAATTCTATGTTCAATGCTCAACTTAACCTTCTAAACACACAAAAAGGAGAATAACAAAACAAATAAACAAACAAACAAAAGAAACGACAAAGCGAGGAAAAAAGCTACTCAAAACAGCACTTCACAGAAACACCAAAATCTACTACTCTAACAGCAAGTGCACTTCAACCACGAGGAATGCACCAAGTACTTGCACAACTATACTAACAACAGATTTTCTATGGGTTAAACAGGAAACAATATTCAAGGAATTCGGAAAATGGAGTGCATAAATTCAAATCATAATTCAAAACTAGCCATGCAGCTGCTTCAGAGTGAATGAAATAATTACCACAGATAGTGCTGATGCTACTGATGGAACTGTCAACCTTAGATTTTGAGGAAATACAGCTACCAATAAACCTCAACTTAATCCAGCAACCAGTATCCTCTACACCCTCTTTTTCTTCTTTCTCCTTCTTCTTCTTCTTCTTCCCCTTCGATTCACAAAACTCCACCTTTATACCATCACCATCTAATCCCATATTCCAAAATCCCTAAACTCAAACTCAGGTTTCATCAACCCACCCCCACCCCCACAAATAGGCCCAAAAATTTGTCACCTGTCTCCTAACATATCCTCTTATAATATCTAGAGACCCCTAATAATCAACCAAGAACTGAACCCCAGTTCCCTAAATCATCCAAAAATGACAAAATGGAAAATTTTGTACCGAATTTTTGCATGACCCAGATGGGCAAAAGGGGTCATAAATATTCTCCCATCTTTGTCAGAGCCAAATCCACAAACCCAGAAAATATACTACTACTGTACAAGATAAAATAGCCTTCAAAAGAGCTCACTTTAATTCAGATCATATTCTCCTTTGACCTTTAAAGCAGAGAACTAACTTGCACCAATAACTGTACAAACAAAGTTGCTATCAGATTATTCCACTTCCAAAAGTGACCCAAAATATGTCTGCTCCCTAACGATAATCAAATATTTTACTACTATAAAAGACGCAAAAATCTCATATGCGCCGAGTCTGCTGACCAGTTCTTGGCTCCTTAATGAAAGAAAAAATAAAATAAGCTCTCAAATATTTAAATGTGGAATATATGTTCCTATGTTGAATTTGTATATTGTCTAATAAAATGCTACTAGTACTATCTTCCTTTCAATATATGTGGATATAAAAAAAATTATTAGGCAGTTTAAAAAATAATATATTTTATATTTAAAAATAATTAAATTCACATAAATATTATGATATATTTAAAGTTACAAGTATTTAAAATATTTATTTTCTTAATAAACTCTTTACTGAGTAAATTATGTCGCATAAAATTTTCTTCTAAAGAGGAGTTAAATAAAGTAAGAACAACTAAAGCAAAAAGAAAAGAGAAAATGTAAACAAACACTGAATTATCGCCGCTCTTATCTTTTTGTAATGTAAATCGAATCAAAGACTGGAAAAGCAAATCGAGAGCTGCCTGGAGAATGCGGTCAAGGTAACTTATCTTTGAATTATGAAATTCTTTTCCTTCCTTCAAAAGTAAAATAATGATTTCCATTCTAATATTTTTTATTAACTTTAACTTCCATTTTTGGTCGCTTACATTTGTCATTGCTTTGGCACTGTTATCAACTTTTATTTCTATAAAAATTATTCTTATTTGGTTCTCATAAAGAGTACAAAAATTATATTCATTCATCGAGACAGATTTACTAAGGAAATATGGGGTGTCATGCCAGCCGCAAACTTCGATCGAAACTTATATATTCTATGTATATATAGAAGAAATTTAATATATACTAGTCGATGGCACCCGGATTAGTAAACATGTGCTTGGTGCCGCTGGTTAAGTGAAGACTTTTCATCCTTAGATACTTAAATTTTCTCAGCCTCATATATTTTCATCTTTATATTTCCTTGTTTTTCTTTACCTTTTAAGTCTAACAGTATCCTTTTCACTTTTTTGAACTAAAGAAATTAGTTCTTTAATCAATTAACAATCAAAATTTCAAATTTCAAACTCATACACAAAAACAAATTCTCTCCATACCTTCAGCCTTTTCAAGTCCCATATATGTACTATGTACATATTTGCATTTTTTGTTATTATTTCTATTTTAGTTTATCCTAACTTTCTTTTGGTTGCTCAGTTAATTGAAAAAAAAACAAAAGAGAAGGAAATTTTAAGACTTTCAGCCTCATATATTTTCTTGTTTTTCTTTACTTTTTTAAGTATAACAATATCCTTTTCATTTTTTTGAACTAAAGAAATTTATTCTTTATTCAAATAACAAACAAAATTTCAAAATTTAAACTCATACATTAAATCTTTTTTCTCCCCATACCTTCTGCCTTTCCCTGTATGTACTATGTACATATATGCATTTTGTGTTATTATTTCTAAGTTTTTCCTAACATCACTTTGGTTGCTCGGTTAATTGAAGAAAAAGAAAACAAAAGGAAAAGAATCAGCATGTATTGGTGTAAATGTGCCTAATGTATTAGTATTGTTTACCATTTGCTAGTTTTAAACTAGTTTCAACTTCTAGGGTCATTAAATTGGTAAGTCTTCTCATATCTTCTCAAGAATGTTATAGTTATTAATTTTGATACAAACTACTTTCTCCTAATTTTTTTGTGATGTAATAATATCTTTAAAGTTTATACTTTGCTCTAGATTATTATAATTGTTAAAATAGCAATTCTTTTTACTTGATCGATTTGTCTATATAACTCGTAAAGATGAATAACTCGAACCGAAACTCAAATTGGATCAAACTGATCAAATGAAAACCTAACTTTGATCATGTAATAGCAATATGTCTATGTTCGTAAAATTGTACGGCACCTTCCATCTTTAAATTCTGAATCCGCCTCCGATTCTTCTATGACCGTTCATAGTGGGAGCTTACTTTTATATGCAACCAAATACAAAAAACTTTACCCAATTTTTATAATAATATTTTATGTTAAAGATATATTTTTCTTTAGGCGAAATACATAAACGATCCATTTAAACTGTCACCGACGATCCACTGAGCACCTTCCCAAATGTCCAACTAGACACCTCTATTTGGTAAAAGTGTTTCTTTTGGATACCTTCGTTCAACAGATCACATGCGTGAAATGCAATTGCTGATTACGTGGTAAATTAATCAATAAGATAATAACACGTGTAATGTTGAATTAAAAATGGTAAACAATAATTTAAAAAGGAATTCAATAAACTAAAAAAGAAAAAGAAAAAGGAAAAACCCAAACCCACCTTCTGCCCAAACAAACCCATCTGAATCTGCATCCCCCATTCCCTTTTCCAAAAACTATCCTCCCTCCAAACAAACCTAAGTTTTTCCCGTCAGACCCCTTCCCAGTTCTCCGACCACCTTATACCCAACACCTATCCTATCCATATTCAGAAATTAAATCTAAAACATTTTCTTAAAACTCATACAAATATGAAAAGGCATAGAATAGCCAAGCGAATAAACCACTCATCCACGGACCTCGCCGAAAAATCTCATCTTGTGGCCTCTCGTCGGAAAAGTTCGTCGCTGGAAAGTCTGAAAATCGACTCTATTGAAATCTTTAATCCTCTCTTTTTCTCTCTGTCATTTTCTTCATTATGAATTTGGACTTGTAGTATCACTTTTCTTTCTCTAATTTATTGTTTCCTTTTTGTGTGTAATATTTTCCTTAAAATTATTGTTTGGCCGATTCAAGTAATTGGTAGTTGTTTATGTGTTTCTATTGGAAGGAAGGTATTGTTATCGGTAGTGGTTGACGGGGCTGCTGGCGTTTATCTGGTGGAGATGATGATGAGAGAGTGGAGACCGTTGTGTTCTTTTTGGTGGAGATGGGGTGACAAGGCTATTCTTGTTTATATGGTGGAAACCTGGTGGGGAAGAGAATTATGGAAGAACGGTAGCGTGGCGTAGATGAAGCTGTAGTAATATAATTTTCTTGGTGCTCAGTTAAGGCTGGTGGTCGGCAATGGAGGTGATTGTCGACCGTAAAGGTGGAAAAGAGACCAAGAGAAAAAAAATGTTTTTTTTTCAAAGAAAAAAAACAGTCTGAAAAAATGAGTTCAAAATTTCCTTAGCAAACACGAAGATGCCACATCAGCCACATGTGTTTAAAAGACATACATATATCAAGTTGAGGTGTCTTGTTGGTCATTTGGAAAGCGGGGATGTTTAGCTTATCATTGGTGACAACTTAAAGGAGTCACTTATATATTTCGCCTTTTCTTTATATCCCAATATTGAAAAAAGAGAGATGACAATATTAGAAATGAAATTTATACTGTACATATTGTAACGATCCGGCTAGTTGTTTTAAAAGTTATAGCCTTGTTCCCTCATTTACCGCTCAATTTGTATTTTACAGTTGTTATGCACTTGCCGGAGTAATTGGTTGGGATCCGGTGAGATTTTGAAATGAATTGAGACACTTAGTCCCAAGAATAGAGTTTTGATGATTCCAATAGCTCCGTATGGTGATTTTGGACTTAGGAGCGTGTCCGAAAAATTATTTGAAAATTTGTAGTTCAATTAGGCTTGAAATGGTTAAAATAGAAACTTAAGTTTGAAAGTTTGATCGGGGAGTTGACTTTTTGATATCGGGGTCGGAATCCGATTCTGAAAATTTGAATAGGTCTGTTATGTCATTTATGACTTGTGTGCGAAATTTGAGGTCAATTGATCACGCCCAACTATGCCTTATAAAAAGGACTTAGCGGTCGTTGCAAATATATTCTGACTAATAAGTCCGAAGTTGAATCCCACAGGGAATTAACCTATCAAACACAGCTACTAGACTCGCACAAATTCACGCAATCAATCTTCAGAAATATTTAAGCAACACTTCGGATGTTTATTAACTAAATATTACATAATGAAAATGCAATAATAAATAACGTAACTAACTACGAACGGTTTGTAAACAAGAATTGGAAAGATCTAAGGTTGTGATTTCCCCTATTGTCGGAATCTTTTCTGCTACATTTTCTATAAATTCGCCTAAGTCTTCTCTACCGATCATGAGCACTCTGAATGTCGTTACTCTCTCCCGAGTAATTACCACAATTTACTAGACATATTCTCCTGAATTACGCTAGGTGGCATTAAGTACGGCCCACTCAGATCGCACCAAGGTTTAGTTATCCATAATCCCACCTTTAAACCCTTCGTATTGATCATTCATATACGTTAGGAGTGATGTTGTTTAACAACTACCTAAATATGTACTCTCTCTCGAGTAATACATACTAAATAGGCACAACTAATTGATGGCCCTTCAATCAACCACAAGAATAATATAGTTGAACAAATAAAGAAAATACTACGGTAAATTTATATTAACGTAACAAGAAAATTATCTTTCAATAGGTTCCATCAAAACCTTAGACTCTGAATTTAGCTACTCATGATCAAAGTAACAATATCCAAAGTATGCTGCATAATTAAAGAACAAGATAAAGATAAAGTAATGTAGAAATTGTTGACTCTAACTTTCGGCCATTGTTCCATGAGCTATCCTTTTCTCCGGTTGCAAAAGTCCTTCCAAGTGGTGTTTTTAGGTCTATTTATATGTGTAGGAAAAGACCTAAACGTGTAGGCCAAGTGCTACACGCAGATGCTACATCAGCCACATGTGCTTAAAAGACACACATATATCAAGTTGAGGTGTCTTGTTGGTCATTTGGAAAGTGGGGATGTTTACCTGATCGTTGGTGACAACTTAAAGGAGTCATTTATGTATTTCGCCTTTTCTTTATATCCCAACATTGAAAAAAGAGAGATGACAATATAAGAAATGAAATTTATACTGTATATATTGTAACGACCCGGCCAGTCATTTTAAGAGTTGTAGCCATATTCCCTTATTTACTGCTCAATTTGTACTTTACAGTTGTTATGTGACTGTCAGAGTAATTGGTTGGGGTTCGGTGAGGTTTTGAAATGAATTGAGACACTTAGTCTCCAAAATGAAAACTTAAGTTGAAAAGGTTGATCGGATGTCAACTTATGTGTAAACGATCCCGGAATAGAGTTTTGATGATTCCAATAACTCCGTATGGTGATTTTGGACTTAGGAGCGTGTCCAGAAAATTATTTGAAAGCCTGTAGTTCAATTAGGCTTGAAATGGCTAAAATAGAAACTTAAGTTTGAAAGTTCGACCGGGGAGTTGACTTTTTGATATCGGGGTCGGAATCCGATTCTGAAAAATTGAATAGGTCTGTTATGTCATTTATGACTTGTGTGCAAAATTTGAGGTCAATTGATCACGCTCAACTATGCCTTATAAAAAGGACTTAGCGGTCGTTGCAAATATATTCTGAATAATAAGTCCGGAGTCGAATTCCACAGGGAATTAACCTATCAAACACAACTACTAGACTCGCACAAATTCACGCAATCAATCTTCAGAAATATTTAAGTAACACTTTGGATGTTTATTAACTAACTATTACGTAATGAAAATGCAATAATAAATAACTAACTAAGAACGGTTCGTAAACAAGAATTGGAAAGATCTAAGGTTGTGATTTTCCCTATTGTCGGAATCTTTTTCGCTATATTTTCTATAAATTCGCCTAAGTCTTCCCTACCGATCATGAGCGCTCTGAGTGTCGTAACTCTCTCCCGAGTAATTACCATAATTTACTAGACATATTCTCCCGAATTACGCTAACTGGCATTAAGTACGGCCCACTCAGATCGTACCAAGGTTTAGTTATCCATAATCCCACCTTTAAATCCTTCGTATTGATCCCTCATATACGTTAGGAGCGATGTTGTTTAACAACTAGCTAAATATGTACTCTCTCTCGAGTAATACATACTAAATAGGCACAACTAATTGAGGGCCCTTCAATCAACCACAAGAATAATATAATTGAACAAATAAAGAAAATACTATGGCAAATTTATAGTAACGTAACAAGAAAATCATCCTTCAATAGGTTCCATCAAAACCTTAGACTATGAATTTAGCTACTTATGATCAAAGTAACAATATCCAAAGTATGTTGCATAATTAAAGTACAAGATAAAGATAAAGTGATGTAGAAATTGTTGACTCTAACTTTCGGCCATTGTTCTATGAGCTATCTTTGCCTCCGGTTGCAAAAGTCCTTACAAGTATTGTTTTTAGGTCTATTTATATGTGTAGGAAAAGACCTAAACGTGTAGGCCAAGTGCTAGTCAAACCTGAAAACGAATTAAATCTTCAAAACTCGGATTGGACCTGGCCCCACGCCTGGCGTCGCCAGCCTAACGCCTGATGAACCTCGATCCAGGCCTAGCGTAGCCAGCCTAACACCTGGTTCTGCTTGGCCTTGCGTCGCCATCCAAACGCTAGCTTTAAGCCTGGCCTTTGCCTTGCAATGCCAGCCTAACGCCAGCTTCAAGCCTGGCATCGCCAGGTTCTCTCATTCACTGATCCAACGCACGCTTTCGACTTGTAGGTCTCCTTTTTCTTCTACTTTCATCTCTAATTCACCTACACATAAAATGGACCCTATTACACGCAAATAAGGTGTACTTTATCATTAAAGCATATAAAAATGAAAGGCGAATAATGTGCTAAATCATGAAATATAGCCACACATCAATACCCCACACTTAAATATTGCTCGTCCTCGAGAAATCAAACTACACTCATAGACACAACCTATTAAGCAATTCCCTTAACTCGTTATACCAAGAATCTTTAAAATAGTTTAAGCACAAAGGTGTGGCATCCTCGCCTCAAGATTCGACTCACAAATACCATGCCTTATTCACAATTCACTTACTTACTCTACATGGAAGTCAACAACATTACCTTTCCTTTATGAATCATGTACCCTCACCCAATCAAAGAGCTTAGTTCCACACACAATGAATTTTAAGAACATAGGAACTCCAGATAGACAAAATTCACTCACTCTCAGAAATAATATTTATATATCAGAAATGATGCACCATAGGCTTGCCCGTAGTGTAATACTCTATTAATCGAACTTATTCAGTCTAAGATCAAATAGGACTTTGATTGGTTGTAATGTAGGCTGCGGGTTGGGTAGGATATTTTTGGATATGTGAGTGACTACACCTCCTTAAGCACTTTAATACATATACTTTAACATTCAAACCCATACTTATGTCAAACCAAAACTTCACCTTTACATCAACGTATATTACCCCATACTTCTTTAAGCACAATTACATTAAGAGTCGCCACTTATCAAAGAATATTCTTTTTTCACAGCAATACAACTATTTGTTTTTCTTTCTTTCTTTCTTTTTCAATTCAAGCGACTCTTACTTTTTCAAAACAGTGCACATTTCTCCTTATTTCACTAGTTCCACTCAAAAACCAAACCAACAACCCCACACTTTAACTTTTATAAAGTTCATAACAATTCAAGTGCTCATTAGAGGTGAAAACGTTCAAATAGATGGTTAATTCAAACAATTGGATAAGGCTTGTAGTGTGGTTTCCAAAGAAACATAATTACAGGCTCAAAGGGGTTAACTACGTTACATAACTTTTAGGTGGGTAAACTATATATATCTGGCTTAACAAGGAAACGCCTATATCACCTCTCAGACTGAACAAGACTACTATTTCGCTTTGCACACACACAGGGAAAGTTCTAGACATCAAATGCAATGCACAGAATACATACAAAACTCACACACACATGGCACATAACTCACTCAGGATTGGCTCATCGCGACACTCCAGTCAAAGCAGTTAAGCAAAATTAGGAATCTACGATTTAAGGTATTTATGCTGGAGTCAAAAACCGAGCCTAAGCGTCACGACCATAGTACTAACTATTCTCAAGGCATAACAAAGCTAAGAGATATTACTACAATTAAATGCATAGCTTCGTGGTTCCTACTCCTAAAAATTAAAACTAACTATAGCCGGTTCAACTAAAAACCCTTGGAAAGGAACCGTGACCCAAAGAAAAACCAAGGGGGAATTACTACACTACCTATATAAAAAAATATCTTTTTGGTATTTTCTTTAGACTTACTTCCCTCAAGAAAACTGTCTAGGAGATCTATCGTCGGGAAGAGTCTATTTTTTTTTTATAACTAAACAAATAACAAAAACAAATCACTAAACCAAATTTTTAAAATAAATAACTAAAATAATTATCTAATGAAAATGACACTTACTAAAATAACAAAACAAACAACTACAAGTAATTTCTACAAGTCCCCACCCCACACTTAGATCATGCATTGTCCTCAGTGCATACACAAATTGGCAAAACAAGACAAACGAGTAGTGTGCCCAACATTCCGAGGTTACTCAGACTTCACCTTGTATTTTCTTAACATTAGAATCAAACAACAACACATGGTGCACGACTACACAACACTAGTCTATTAATCCTGGAGACTCGGGCTCCAATGGGGACAAGGAATGCCTTTGAGGAATTATATCAAACACTTAGCATGCACTAGTGCCATGAGAGTGCTTGTAGAGATGAGGGATTGCCTCACCCTCCTAAATCGGCTCGGGAGTTTCTTACTACCACTTGTTTACACAATAACAACACCATTCATATGGGGTTCATGGGGTTGGGACACAGAAACACAATATTACAATGAAGAACAACCCCAAATTTTTGTGGATAATCTCATACCTTCATCCAACTCGAAATGAGAAAGAAAGGAGATAAAAAAAATCATACCTTAGATGTTGTAAGATGTGGGCTTTGCCTTTGAACTGTTGTTTCCAGTAATTGGAGGAGGAAAAAACTTGCTTGACTTCAATAGGGTTGGGATGGGGATGGATGGCAGTATACGTGTGTGAGTGTTTTGTGAGGAGTGTAGTGATTTAGGTTAAGGTTTTATTCTATATTAGTTTGGGCGTTTAAGTTAGAGTCCAAGAAAGGAGGGTTTAAAAACAATAAGGGACAAAAATTAAAATAAGCTGAAGAAAAATACTTACCTGGCCTTATCCCAGGCGGCGTTGGGCTTAGAGCCTGGTGGAACTAGACTTAGCCCAGGCGACGCCATGCATAGCGCCTGATGCACCTGGCCTTAGACCAGGCGATGCCAGGCATAGCGCCAAGTGTTCCTGGATTTACCCCTCGCGGCACGAGTCATGGCGCTTGGTGTCCTTCATGTGACGCGTAAAGCTCTGCTCGTCTCGCCCAAAATCACCTGCAAACTTGTTAGTACCTAAAAACGAAAAGAAAAATTCCAACTACGAATTGGGTTGCCTCCCAATGAGCGCCTCAGTTAACGTCGCAACACGATGAATACAACATTACAACATTACAATGGGTTGCCTCCCATGAAGCGCCTGATTTAACGTCGCGGCACGACTCAGATAATTGCACTTATGGCTCGCTTAACCTTGGTGGCTCGAGCAAATGAGTCACCGACACTACTTTTGTATCTTCCATGCGTAAATAATGTTTTAACCTGTGCCCATTGACTCTAAATGTGCGAGATTCGTTTGATGCAGCAATCTTTATGGCTCCGGTTGGGTGAATCTCTACCACATTAAATGGTCCCGACCATCGTGACTTTAACTTACCCTGAAATAACCTCAACCTTGAGTTGTATAGAAATACCTTATCTATGGGTTTAAAACTCCGCTCAAGAATATTTTTATCGTGCATTATTTTCATTCTCTCCTTGTATAATATTATGCTCTCAAAAGCGTGGTAACAAAATTCATCAAGCTCGTGTAGCTATGTAACTCTACTTGTGCCTGCAGCTTCTATATCGAGTTTCAACTGCCGCAATGCCCATAAATCTCTATGCTCCAACTCCACTGGTAGGTGAAATGCCTTCCCAAATACCAATTTATACGGCGACATACCAATCGGAGTTTTGAAAGCGGTACGGTAGGCCCAAAGTGCATCATCTAGTTTTCTCGCCCAATCCGTTCTTGTAGCATTCACAGTCTTTGTTAAATCGCTCTTTATCTCTCTGTTCGAAACTTTCACTTTCCCACTCGTTTGTGGATGGTATGGGGTGGCGACCTTGTGGCATACATCATACTTTTCTAACAACTTTGCAAAGGCTCGATTACAGAAGTGAAGTCCTCTGTCACTGATTATTGCCCTTGGAGTGCCAAATCGGGTGAATATGTTCTTTCTCAAAAAGCCAATTACCCCCTTAGCATCATTTGTCGGGAGCGCTGCAGCCTCCACCTATTTCGACACGTAGTCCACAGCTACAAGTATGTATTTGTTGCCATATGAGCTAACGAAGGGCCCCATGAAATCGATTCCCTACACATCAAATACTTCTACCTCTTGTATTGGGTTCATAGGCATCTCATGTCGGCGGGAAATATTCCAGTTCATTGGCATTCGTCACAACCTTTCACCCATAAGTGTGAATCTTTGAATATTGTAGGCCAGTAGAAGCCCGATTCCAGCACTTTCGCAGCGGTCCTTAGTCCCCCGAAGTGGCCACCATATGATGATGCATGACAAGCCTACAAAATAAAAGATTGGTCTATCTCGGGGATACATCTCTGGATCATGTTATCAACACAACTCTTGAACAAGTAAGGCTCATCCCAATAATACATGTGACAATCACGAAAGAATTTTTTCTTTTGAACAGAGGAAAGATCATAGGGGACAATACTGCTTGACAGGTAGTTTGCAATGTTTGCATACCATGGCGCCTCCTCCAATGTCACTGCTAGCAATTGTTCATCTGAGAATGTCTCAGTTATATATTCTACCTCGACTTTCTTTTTATCTCCCTCCGACCTTTAAAGGTGGTATGCCACTTGGTTCTCTTCCCCTTTTCTATCGCGGATCTCCAATTCAAATTATTGTAGCAAAAGAACCCAACAGATCAAGCGTGGCTTTGACTCCTTCTTTGTTATCAGGTACCTAAGTGCTGCATGGGCAATATAAATAATTGCTTTTGAACCAATCAAATAAGACTTGAATTTGTCGAATGCAAACACCACATCCAACATCTCTTTCTCAGTCATGGTATAATTGAGTTGTGCACCGCTTAGCGTTGTGCTTGCATAGTAAATTAGGTGCACTAGTTTGTCCTTTCGCTGCCCTAGGACTACTTCTATAGCATAGTCACTCGCATCACACATGAGCTCAAATGGTTGCTCTCAGTTGGGTGCAACGATGATTGGTGTAGTCACCAGTCTCCTCTTCAGCTCCTCAAATGCTAACCTGCAGTCATCAGAAAACACAAAAGAATGATACTTTTCAAGGAGTTTACATAAGGGGTTAGCAATTTTAGAGAAATCCTTTATAAATCGCCTGTAGAACTCGGCGTGCCCAAGGAAACTTCTTACTGCCTTGACTGAAGTGGGCGGTGAAAACTTCTCAATCACGTCAACCTTAGCATGGTCAACCTCAATACCCTTACTGGACACTCGATTCCCCAACACTATACCTTCTTGTACCATAAAATGGCACTTCTCCCAGTTTAGCACTAAATTTGTCTCCACACACCTTTTCAACACTCTTCTTAAATTGTGAAGACAGTCTTCGAATGAATCCCCCACCACAGAGAAATCATCCATAAAGACTTCTATAATATCTTCAACTATATCAGTGAAAATGGGGCTAACATACACCTCTGAAAGGTGGTCGGTGCATTGCATAGGACAAACGGCATTCTCCATAAGGCAAAGATGCCATACAGACAAGTGAATGATGTCTTCTCTCTATCCTCAGGGACTATAGAAATCTGATTATACCCCGAATACCCATCCAAAAAGCAAAAGTGAAACCTCTCTGCCAATCTATCCAACATTTGGTCAATGAATGGTAAAGGAAAATGGTCTTTCCGGGTGGCTGTGTTAAGTTTTCTATAATCCATACAAATTCGCCAACCCGTAACTGTACGAGTCGAGATCAACCCATTATTCTCATTTGGTACTACAATCATTCCACCCTTCTTTGGCATACACTGAACTGGGTTGACCCAGTTACTGTTAGAGATTGGGAAGATGATTCCCGCATCTAACCAATTGATCACTTCTTTCTTCACCACTTCTTTCATGTTAGGATTAAGCTTTCTTTGATGTTCTCTGGAAGGTTTGTGCCCATCTTCCAGTAGAATCTTATGCATACAAAATGTCGGGCTGATCCCTTTAATATCTGTAATAGTCCAGCCAATTGCAATCTTGCATTCTATTAACACCTGTAAAAGTTATTCTGCCTGCATATCTAACAAACTGGATGAGATAATAACAGGTAAAGTGGATTTAGGTCCCAAGAAAGCATACCTGAGGTGAGACGGTAACGGTTTTAGCTCTAACTGTGGTGGCTCTTCAATTGATGGCTTAGCTGGAGGTGTTTTTCTTTCTTCTAAGTGTAAGGGATCGAATTCGAGTTCTCTTTTCAAGTACCCTCGCCCTTCAAGGGCCAAACCCCACTCTTCCAAGTTTTCACCATCCATTTCTTTTAAGTTCATGAGGCATGCTGCTAGAGGGTCTTTTGTGTTCAGAGTCTCATCTTCCTCCTCCAAGATCACATCCACAGCTTCTATCAGAGAGCAGTTAGGAAACTCACTGGGTCGTCGCATAGATTTTTTCGCATTAAATGTTATCTCTTCATCATTCAGTCTCATCTTTAGCTCCTCAGTTTCACAATCAATTAGGGCTCTCCCAGTGGCCAAGAATGGCCTTCCCAAAATTATGATAATCTCCTCGTCAACCCGGCAGTCTAGAATGACAAAATCTGTTGGGAAAACAAACTTCCCCACCTATACTAATACATCATCAAGGATACCAGAGGGCCTCTTCACTGTTCGATCGGCCAGCTATAATAACATAGACGTGGGTCTAGCTCTTCCAATGACTAACCTTTTGTAGATAGCCAAGGGCATCAAGTTTATGCTTGCCCCCAAATCACAAAGTGCCTTAGCAAATGCATAGTTGCCTATTGTGTATGGGATTGTGAAACTCCCTGGATCAGATAACTTCTCAGCTATGGGTCTTGTCACAACATCACTACATGTTTGAGTCAGTGTAACCATGGCCAAGTCTTGAAAGTTGAACTTACGAGACATCAAGTCCTTCATCATTTTTGCATAACCAGGCATTTCCTTTAAGGCGTCAATCAATGGAATGTTCACCTGAATTTGCTTCAACATCTCAAAGAATTTCTTATATTGCTCATCTTTTTTATATTTGGCCAATCTCCGGGGGAAGGGTGTTGGAGGCCGCTTCTTTCCTATGATTTGATTTTGAACCTGCTCTGGCACTATTTCCACTGCCTTCTCTTGCTCTGACTCAGTTTCTTTCGCGACTTCTTTTTCTTTGCTTGTTTCAGTTGGTGCATGTTATATCGTCACNTCGGCGTGCCCAAGGAAACTTCTTACTGCCTTGACTGAAGTGGGCGGTGAAAACTTCTCAATCACGTCAACCTTAGCATGGTCAACCTCAATACCCTTACTGGACACTCGATTCCCCAACACTATACCTTCTTGTACCATAAAATGGCACTTCTCCCAGTTTAGCACTAAATTTGTCTCCACACACCTTTTCAACACTCTTCTTAAATTGTGAAGACAGTCTTCGAATGAATCCCCCACCACAGAGAAATCATCCATAAAGACTTCTATAATATCTTCAACTATATCAGTGAAAATGGGGCTAACATACACCTCTGAAAGGTGGTCGGTGCATTGCATAGGACAAACGGCATTCTCCATAAGGCAAAGATGCCATACAGACAAGTGAATGATGTCTTCTCTCTATCCTCAGGGACTATAGAAATCTGATTATACCCCGAATACCCATCCAAAAAGCAAAAGTGAAACCTCTCTGCCAATCTATCCAACATTTGGTCAATGAATGGTAAAGGAAAATGGTCTTTCCGGGTGGCTGTGTTAAGTTTTCTATAATCCATACAAATTCGCCAACCCGTAACTGTACGAGTCGAGATCAACCCATTATTCTCATTTGGTACTACAATCATTCCACCCTTCTTTGGCATACACTGAACTGGGTTGACCCAGTTACTGTTAGAGATTGGGAAGATGATTCCCGCATCTAACCAATTGATCACTTCTTTCTTCACCACTTCTTTCATGTTAGGATTAAGCTTTCTTTGATGTTCTCTGGAAGGTTTGTGCCCATCTTCCAGTAGAATCTTATGCATACAAAATGTCGGGCTGATCCCTTTAATATCTGTAATAGTCCAGCCAATTGCAATCTTGCATTCTATTAACACCTGTAAAAGTTATTCTGCCTGCATATCTAACAAACTGGATGAGATAATAACAGGTAAAGTGGATTTAGGTCCCAAGAAAGCATACCTGAGGTGAGACGGTAACGGTTTTAGCTCTAACTGTGGTGGCTCTTCAATTGATGGCTTAGCTGGAGGTGTTTTTCTTTCTTCTAAGTGTAAGGGATCGAATTCGAGTTCTCTTTTCAAGTACCCTCGCCCTTCAAGGGCCAAACCCCACTCTTCCAAGTTTTCACCATCCATTTCTTTTAAGTTCATGAGGCATGCTGCTAGAGGGTCTTTTGTGTTCAGAGTCTCATCTTCCTCCTCCAAGATCACATCCACAGCTTCTATCAGAGAGCAGTTAGGAAACTCACTGGGTCGTCGCATAGATTTTTTCGCATTAAATGTTATCTCTTCATCATTCAGTCTCATCTTTAGCTCCTCAGTTTCACAATCAATTAGGGCTCTCCCAGTGGCCAAGAATGGCCTTCCCAAAATTATGATAATCTCCTCGTCAACCCGGCAGTCTAGAATGACAAAATCTGTTGGGAAAACAAACTTCCCCACCTATACTAATACATCATCAAGGATACCAGAGGGCCTCTTCACTGTTCGATCGGCCAGCTATAATAACATAGACGTGGGTCTAGCTCTTCCAATGACTAACCTTTTGTAGATAGCCAAGGGCATCAAGTTTATGCTTGCCCCCAAATCACAAAGTGCCTTAGCAAATGCATAGTTGCCTATTGTGTATGGGATTGTGAAACTCCCTGGATCAGATAACTTCTCAGCTATGGGTCTTGTCACAACATCACTACATGTTTGAGTCAGTGTAACCATGGCCAAGTCTTGAAAGTTGAACTTACGAGACATCAAGTCCTTCATCATTTTTGCATAACCAGGCATTTCCTTTAAGGCGTCAATCAATGGAATGTTCACCTGAATTTGCTTCAACATCTCAAAGAATTTCTTATATTGCTCATCTTTTTTATATTTGGCCAATCTCCGGGGGAAGGGTGTTGGAGGCCGCTTCTTTCCTATGATTTGATTTTGAACCTGCTCTGGCACTATTTCCACTGCCTTCTCTTGCTCTGACTCAGTTTCTTTCGCGACTTCTTTTTCTTTGCTTGTTTCAGTTGGTGCATGTTATATCGTCACCTCTGTTAACCCTGTTGAGTCATCTATCTTGGTGGGTAATGACACAAGTGTTTCAGTAGGCTGGCTTTCGCGAGCCATCTCTTTCTCCAGATCTAGGTCTCTACCATTTCGTAGACTCACTACCATAAGCTGTTTCAGGCCGTGTTTTTTTGGATTGGCTTGTGTATCTGTAGGTAACGTCCCTTGGGGATGACTGTTTAGGGCCATAGAAATCTGTCCTAATTGAATCTCAATACCATTTATTGCCGATTTATGCGAGTCTACCCTCTGTTGAATTTTTCCCCTGGACCCAATCAATTGTTGCAGCTTTCTGTTGTTGCTGTCCAGTATTCCCTCAAGTTTAGTAAACCCATCATTTGGTCTCATAATCTGTTGTTGTTGAGGTTGTTGATAAATCAGCTGTTGATTTTGCTGGATGTAGCCCTGTTGCCTTTGGTAAGGCGCAACTTGACCCAGTGGTCGCATAGCTCCAGGATTGTTGTTGTTATTGTACTGCTGCTGCACTAGTCTATATCGTTGATTATGTTGACCCCAATTCTGACCACATTGCCTCTGTCCCCCATAGTTGGCTACATAATTCATATCTTCTTGATATTGGTGGTTGTCACCTTCCGCACTCTACGAGCAAATATATGGTTGGTTAATACATGGTGTACATAATCCCCATTAGTTGTGTCAACTATGTGAACCTACTGCTTCTGGCCTGATTCATCAATCTTTTTGGTGAGTATACTCATTTGTGTCATTAGAGTGGCCACATTCTTAGCTATGGAGTTGTTTGGGTCCAAAGCCACTGAGTGAACTACTAAAGTGATTGTAGAGTCTCTTGTCATCCATCCTGAGTTTTGGGCCATCTTATCAAGTAGGAGCTTGCATTCTGCAGACGTTTTACTCAGAAATGCTCCACCTGCTGAAGCATCAACATTGGCCTTTAAGTTGTCAGCCAGTCCCATGTAGAATCTCTGCCCCAACATCTGATCTGGAATACCATGATGTGGACCCTTAACCAGCATGCCCTTGAACCTCTCCCATGTTTCTTGTAGTGATTATGTTTATCTCTGCCTGTAGCTCAATATATCATCAATTTGTTAGGCAGTTTTATTTGGTGGGTATAATTTGTTCAAAACTTGCTTGACTAACTCCTCCCAAGTAGTGATGGAATTTATGGGGAGTGAATTAAGCCAAGTCTGAGCTTCTCCCGTCACCAAGAATGGGAACAACAAAAGCTTTATTGCATCCGGTGTCACGTTAGGTTGCCTTTGCGTTAAACATATCGACAGGAAATTCTTTAGGTGCTGCTGAGGATCTTCAGTGTGTGACCTTGAGAACAGTCCCTTGTTCTGCAACAAATGTAGCATGTTGTTTGTGATTTGGAATGATTCTGCTTGTATCTGAGGGACTACAATTGCGGTTGCCAGATTGTCAGCAGTGGGTTGTGCCCAATCATATTATGTTATTTCTGGTACAAGAGGCACCACACCCCGATTGTTTGGTTCATTCTCATTGTTTCTGTTATAGATTGGATTTTCTATTCCGTCAGCTATGTCTGGTTTGATTTGTTCTATCGAGATTCGTTGTTGTTTGCTTTTCTTATTTGCACGATTTAGTGCCTTGACAAGTTTCTTAGGATCTGATAGCGCTTCGAGCAACTCACCAGTTCTTGAGGAGTTCTTAGGCATTGACCTGCAACACCCAACACTACAACCGTTAGAATTTTAATGTACTTGGTTTAGAATAAAGAAAATTGACTACACTAAGAATTCTAATACTTCTTTTAGCTGTAATTAATAACACCGTTAATGACCCAGAAATGACATCAAAATTTGATCACGCCTAACTATACCTTATAAACAGGACTTAGCGGTCATTGCAAATATATTCCGGCAAATAAGTTCGGAGTTGAATCCCATAGAGAATTAACCTATCAAACACAGCTACAAAACTCGCACAAATTCACGCAATCAATCTTCAAAAATATTTAAGTAACACTTTGGATGTTTATTAACTAAATATTACGTAATGAAAATACAATAATAAATAACTAACTACGAACGGTTTGTAAATAAGAATTGGAAAGATCTAAGGTTGTGATTTTCCCTATTGTCGGAATCTTTTCTGCTATATTTTCTATAAATTCGCCTAAGTCTTCTCTACCGATCATGAGTACTCTGAGTGTCGTAACTCTTTCTCGAGTAATTACCACAATTTACTAGACATATTCTCCCAAATTACGCTAGCTAGCATTAAATACGGCTCACTAAGATCGCACCAAGATTTTGTTGTCCCTAATCCCACCTTTAAACCCTTCGTATTGATCCCTCATATACGTTAGGAGTGATGTTGTTCAACAACTACCTAAATATGCACTCTTTCCGAGTAATATGTACTAAATAGGCACAGCTAATTGAGGGCCCTTCAATCAACCACAAGAATAATATAGTTGAACAAATAGAGAAAATACTACGAATAATTTATATTAACGTAACAAGAAAATCATCCTTCAATAGGTTTCATCAAAACCTTAGACTATGAATTTAGTTACTCATGATCAAAGTAATAATATCCAAAGTATGTTGCATAATTAAAGTACAAGATAAAGATAAAGTGATGTAGAAATTGTTGACTCTAACTCTTGGTGGTTGTTCTATGAGCTATCCTTGCCTCCGGTTGCAAAAGTCCTTCCAAGTGGTGTTTTTAGGTCTATTTATATGTGTAGGAAAAGACCTAAACATGTAGGCCAATTCCTAGTCAAACCCGAAAATGAATTAAGTCTTCAAAACTCGGATTGGACCTGGCCCAAGGCTTGGCGTTGCCAGCCTAACGCCTGATGAACCTGGCTCCAGGCGTGGCGTAGCCAGCCTAACGCCTGATTTTGCTTGGCCTTTGCCTTGCGTCGCCTGCCTAACGCCAGCTTCAAGCCTGGCATTGCCAGGTTCTCTCATTCACTGCTCCCGCGCACGCTTTCGACTTGTAGGTCTCCTTTTTCTTCTACTTTCATCTCCAATTCACCTACACATAAAATGGACCCTATTACGTGCAAATAAGGTGTACTTTATCTTTAAAGCGTATAAAAATTCAATGCGAAAAATGTGCTAAACCATGAATTATAGCCACACATCATCAATCGAACTTGATTTGATAGTTTTGGCATCGAATGTAGAAGTTGGAATTTCTTAGTTTCATTAGGCTTGAATTGAGGTATGATTCGTGTTTTTAGCGTTGTTTGATGTGATTTGACGCTTCAACTAAGTTCATATGATGTTTTAGGACTTGTTGGTGTATTGGTTGAAGTCCCGGGGGCTTTGGGTGAGTTTTGGATGGTTAACGGATCAAATTTGGACATAGAACAATTGAAACTTGTTGCTGCCTACTGATGCAATCGCACCTGCGGAAATTGGCTCGCAGATGCGAGCCCGCAGAAGCGAACTTGGCAAGCGCAGAAACGAGTTGGGGCTGGTGAGGCGGAGTGCGTAGGTCCGAGCTTTTTTGCGACCTCAAGAGCGAAGAAGCAAAAATGGCGAGGAGGACGGGCAGCGCAGGTGCAAAATTTTGGGCCTCACCTGTGAGACCGCAGATGCGGCTAATTCAGTCGCAGGTGCGAAAGGCCCTGGACAGAACATATAATTCGAGGGTTGGCTATTTTTACCCATTTGTTGGATTTTAAGAGCTCAGGTGAGGCGATTTTCAGGAGACTTTTTAAGGAAAATATTGGGATAAGTGTTCTTAACTCAAGTTTGGTTAAAGTACTCGAATCTATGGTAGTTTGTAACATTTAATTGGTGATTTAAGTTGAAAGATTTAGAAAATCCTCTTGGTTTAGATTGAAGATTTGAGGGTCGAGTTGATGTTGGAATTTAGAAATTTTGGTATGGTTGAACTCGTGGTTGAATGAGCGTTCATATTTTGTAACTTTGGTCGGGTTACGAGACTTGGGGCCCACGAGCGACTTTTGAGTTAAATTTCGGATTTTGTTGGAAACATTAGTATTTTCATATGGAATTAATTCCAATAATTTATATTGACTATATCGAACTAATTGTGACTAGATACGAGGCTTTCAGAGGCCAATTAGCGAGGCAAAGGCATAACATAATAAAGAATTACGCAAGTCGAGGTAAGTAACTTGTCTAACCTTGTGTGTGGGAAATTCTCCTTAGGATTGGTATTGATATGATAATTGTGATGTGTTGAAAGTCGTGTACGCGAGGTGACGAGCGTGCACACGGGCTAAATATAGAAAACTCTTGTTTAAAATTGTATAGATCTATGTTACACATTAATTAAATTATTTTATCCGGTTATATTCATCATCATTGATCTATTTTTATATTTTAAATTTGCGTGACATATTCCTGCTAATTGCTTCACCTGTTTAGTTGAAACTTTGTTTCTTTTATTCTGTGCTCATTATTTGAAAGTTGAATTTCTTAATTGAATTATTGTTAATGTGAAGTATTTGACATTAAAAATTTGGTATTGAGGAAGATGTTAAATTTATGAAATATTACTTTTGTTGAGGTATTCATTTCCGAATATTTTGTGAGATTCTGTATTCATTGTGATTGAGTCATGAGCTCCTTAATGTGAAAATAATGTTGTTGTTGATTTATTTTGGCAAGTTAAAATATTTGACCACTTGAGATGCAAATTGTGATATATTGTAATATTGATACGCATGCGGTGGTATAAGGTCTGGGTGTTGAAATGCATGCGGTGGGATAAGGGTAACTTGATACGCGTGGCTAGTAGGGGAACTATTAGAAGTCATACGGTGTGATAAGGGTGGCTAAAACGCGGGATGCTATTTCGAGAAAAATATTTTATTTAAAATTAAATGTGAAAGCTCCCGCGGTGATATAAAGAAAATGAGATATTGTGAATATATATATGATTTGGGACTACGAGGCGGTACCTCGGGAGTGCCTTTGTTGATATTTCTCTACGGCTACACTTACTTTTGGTTACTTCTATTTTTCTTTAAATTTATAAATTCATGTTTTCCTTCCGTGATGTATTATTTGCCCTTATTCTGTATATTTGAATTATGACATACTACTTACTTGAATCATTTCCATTGTCATCATTATTGTTATATTGATTAAACTTTCACCTTGTTTTTTATTACTTCCAGTAGGGCCTGACCTGACCTCGTCACTACTCTACCGAGGTTAGGCTTGGCACTTACTGGGTACCGCTGTGGTGTACTCATACTACGCTTCTGCACATCTTTTTTGTAGATCCAGGTACTTCCTAGCAGACTAAGTATTAGTGAGCTAGTCAGCACGCGGAGACTTCAAGGTACATCTGCCAGCGTCTGCAAACCTCGGAGTCGCCATCTATCTTTATTATGTTATTTTCCTTATCTTCATTAGACTCTGATGTTTAGAGACACTTAGAATAAATTCTTAGAAGCTTGTGACTTATTTCTACCGGGTTTTGGGAGTTGAAATTATTTGAATTGCAATTTAAGTTATTTTAGATTTCTATTATGTTATTCCGCATTGATAGGTTTACCTAGTCTTAGAGACTAGATGCCATCACGACATCCTACGGAGGGAATTTGGGGTCGTGACAAGTTGGTATCAAAGCTCTAGGTTCATAGGTGTTATGAGTCACAAGCAGGTTTAGTAGAGTCTCGCGGATCGGTACGAAGACGTCTGTACTTATCTTCGGGAGGCTATGGAACTGTTAGAAAAATATTCACTTCTTTGACTTCCTTATCGTGCGCATTGTTGACTTTGAAATTTTAATCCATTATCTTTCCATTCTCTCACAGATGGTGAGGACACGCACAACTGGATTTGATAATCAGACACTCGTTCCCCCTGTTGGAGTAGAAAGAGGCCGGGGCCTGGGCAGAGGCCAAGCCAGAGGGCAAGGAAGACCACGTGGTGCAGCCAGAGCACCTGCACGAGCTGCTACAGAGGAGCCACCAGTAGCTCCAGTTGGAGAGCATGCACCTGACACTCCTATTACTACCCATGCAATTCAGGAGACTCTTGCCCAGTTTTTTAGCATGTTTGGCACTCTAGCTTAGGCAGGGTTAATTTCACTTGCTCCTGCCACATCTCAGGCCGGGGGAGGAGCACAGTCTCCTGCCGCACGTACCCTAGAGCCACGGGCCCAGGTTGACTATGCCCTAGAGGTTATACCAGTACAGCCAGTTGTCCCAGTTCGGCCCAAGACGAGGGCATCAGTTTCAGAGGGGGAGCAACTCAGGCTCGAGAGGTACAAGAAGTACCACCCTCCCACTTTTAGCAGTTTGGCTTCAGAGGATGCTTAGGGTTTTCTTGAGGAATGTCACAGTATCCTCCGTACTATGGGTATTGTGGATTCTAGTGGGGTTTCTTTCACGACATTCTAGCTTAGAGGAGCGGCCTACCAGTGGTGGTGAACATACGAGTCTAATAGTCCGGCTGAGGCAGCTTCACTCACTTGGACTCAGTTTTCAGATATGTTCTTGAGGGAGTATGTTCCTCAAAGCCTCAGAGATAAATAGCGCTCGAAGTTTGAGCAGTTGCGCCAGGGTTCTATGACCGTGTCAGAGCATGCGGTCCGATTTGGTGATTTGGCTAGGCGTGCACCAACCTTGGTTGCTATTGTTCGAGAGCTGGTTCGTCGATTTATTGAGGGGCTCCACCCTAGTATCAGATTCAGTATGATTCGAGAACTGGAGATGGACATCACATACCAACATATGGTGCTAATTTCTAGGAGATTAGAGGGTGTGCGGACTTAGGAGAGAGAAGAAAGGGAAGCTAAGAAACCTCAAGATTCTGGCACATATAACAATTCTCGTGCCCTAGCTGTAGCCCGTCATGGTAGAGGCTATGTGAGCCGTCCTATTCATTCAGCACTTCTAGCTTCGAGGGGTATTTCGGCTACTCCCAGACCTCAGGTTCCATATTATGCATCGCCAGTGTCTATTGTACCGCCTGTATGGGGTGTTTTCAGTGGTCGGTCCAGTCCATCAGGCTCGAGCTAGTCCTAGCAGCCACATCCTCTGAGGGTTTATTTTGAGTGTGGTGACACACGTCATATAATGAGGGATTGCCCCAAACCTAGGAGGGGTGCACCTCCACAGATCTATCAGGCCCTACCTATTCCACAGGCCCTTAGACTTCTCAGGCCATGATCACTGCGCCAGTTGCCACTCCACCTGCACAGCCAGCTAGAGGTGGAGGTCGGACAGGTAGAGGTTACCCTAGAGGGGGAGGTCAGACAAGATATTATGCCCTTCCTGCTAGAACGGAGGCAGCTGCATCCGATTCCTTTACCACATGTATTGTTCCGGTCTGTCATAGAGAAACATCAGTCTTATTTTATCTAGGCTCCACTAATTCTTATGTGTCATCTTATTTTGCCCCGTATTTGGGTGTATCCCGTGATTCTTTGAGTTCTTCTATTTATGTATCTACACCCGTGGGTGAATATATTATTGTTGACCGCGTTTATCGATCGTGTTTGATTGTTATCAGTGGTTTTGAGACCAGAGCTGATTTATTATTGCTTAGTATGGTGGATTTTGATATTATTTTGGGTATGGACTGGTTGTCGCGCTATCACGCTATCCTTGATTGTTACGCCAAGACGGTGACGTTGGCTATACCAGGTCTACCGCGGCTTGAGTGGAAAGGTACCTTAGATTATGTTCCTAGCAGGGTTGTTTCATTTCTTAAGGCTCAATGAATGGTTGAGAAGGGGTGTGATGCGTATCTGGCCTATGTGATAGATGTTAGTGTTGATACTTCTACCGTAGAGTTAGTTCCGGTAGTAAGGGATTTTCCATATGTATTTCCAACGGATCTTCCGGGTATGCCGTCCGACAGAGATATTGACTTTGGCATTGATTTGTTACCGGGCACTCAGCCCATTTCTATTCCACCATATTATATGGCCCCAGCAGAATTGAAAGAATTAAAAGAGCAGTTACAGGAACTACTTGATAAGGGTTTTGTTCGGCCTAGTGTCAAGACCCAATAAGTATCTCGTCTACCCTCGAAGAAGTAGTGACGAGGGGTCCGCTCCGATACTCACTATGGGTCAAAAATAAATACCAATGATATAATTAAGTATGAGTTACGTAGAACGACTGTAAGCTCAATATCATAAAATAAGTAAAACAATTCTTTTGTTAATAAGGAATTTTCAAATTTATTGTTCATCATTTATCATCTTGTATCTCACGCCAATGAAACAATATCAATTGTTATAAATTCTAAAGCAACAATTCAATCATGCGCAAATCATGCCGAGGTCGTACGTCCCGATCCAACATAAATGTAAACTATGCACTGCCGAGGGCCGAACAACATGAACCAACCTGTAAATATAAAATGTGCACTGCCGGGGGTCGAACGGCATGAACCATAGATTTATTAAGTTATTATAATATTCTTAAATTCTTTTTCAAAAATACTAAATTCAATGAAAACTTTCAAGTCTCGAAATCCTCAATTTCATCTCTTTTCATGGCATTTAATAAGCATACTCAATCTCAATTCTTTTCAAGGCAAATAATAACGTAATCAAATAAAGGTATCAACAAGGCATGGTATAAACCTAAAACTACACGGACATAGGCATAACTAGTAGCTACGTACGGACTCTCGTCACTTCATGCGTACGTAGTGTCACGCCGGAAAATCGAGGAGTGCGACCGGCACTCAACCAAGTGAACCCGACCGAGCAAGCCTATTAGATTTCCTTCTACCCAAACTCATCCACGAATAAAGATAATATATATTTTCATTAATTAGACAAAACGTGATCATGTCTACAATACCAATTCATTACCAATAGTTTTCGTCATTTTTAAAGTCTCAAATGGGACAAGAAATATAACCACAACATAACATACTTTGTCTTTCCCAGCACAAATACACAACCCACACTATGTCTATGGAGCCTCTATAGATAAAGAAGAGTACAATGATAATGCCGGCAACAAGGCCCTAGCTATACCTCAAACAGAATACACAAAGTACAAAAGATACATGACCCCGGGATGAAGTGGGCTCACCAAGTCAGCTGGGACGAAGGTGTACTGCTATCACAGTTCAATATCTCCTGCTGTGGAACCACCTGCATCCATTTAAAGATGCAGCATCCCCGACAAAAGGGACGTTAGTACCGTCGAATAGCACTAGTATGTATAACTAAACACCCTCTCAATAGAAAAAATAATACAAACAAGAATATCATAATATCAATGAAAGCCTTAATCAACATCAAACCTCAATTTAGGATCAAGACAATGTTCAAATTAATTTCCATATCTCACATTGGGAGATCTTTAGTATCGATATACAATTGTCCACAATACCATTATTAACAATACCAATACCATCGTACTCTCAGTACGGAGTCCGATCATGACCCGATCGGCTAGGCTATCCATTAGGAACATCGACCACAATCATCATTTCAATTACAATTTACAGTACAATCACCACCATGTGTGCGGCATGGTGTCCGATCATGACCCGATCGGCTAGGTTGTCTTATTCGAGACATCAACTTTTTATATCAATCGTCGCATCTCATACTTCTTTCACATCTTTATATTTCATTGGAACTAATGGCTATAATTATATAATCATTCTTGGCACGTTGGTCGTATTTAGTATTCCATGCTCACCTTTTCAATTTCAAATATCATCATCATCATCATCAACAACAAATACAATTCAAATCAAGGTGTGTAGTACACATGTGAGCAATTTAGAGTCTAAGGCACATAGAGATATTTCACAAAATTTGGCATAATAGCCTTCGTTTGAACTTGACTTGAATTCGAAACATTATTAATGCACATCCCATATTTTGACACATCCTCAATTGATAACATAACACAAATAAAACATTTGGGATACTTGTTGAACATATATCCTTCAACCTAATCTTACTCGGAATAACCAATTTTATAATGAACCACTTGGTACTTACATTATTATTATCCGCGAAAAATTGTATAAACATTATTATTTATACAATAGCTACGTACGGACTCTCGTCACCTCGTGCGTACGTAGCCCCCCCCTCCCCCCTCACACACACACAAATGGAAGCACATATTAATTTAATTCACCTATGGGGTTAATTCCCTCTTACAAGCCTTTCCAACAACTCAAACCGATTACCGTCGATCCAAAACTAGTCAAATAAGATGCAACCCCATCAAAATATACTCTAATACTCATAATTAATCAATTTATAATAATTTTCAACTCCGCTCGAAAAATCGACAAAGCAACCCTCGGGCCCACGTGCCCGGATTCCGAAACTTTTCTAAGATAAATATTACCCATAACACTATGAACTCAAATATATGATTTATTCCCAATTCCATGCCCAAATTCGTGGTCAAAATGCAAAAAAACCAATTTTTAGGTCTTTCTTCAAAATCCCAAATTTCTAAAACTTTTCATGTCTACATCCATGTATAAACCATGTATTTAACTCACAACTAGTAGAAATCACTTACCTTATGATTGAAGATGAAAATAGTGCTGCAACATCGTCCCCAAAGTCGGCTCCCATGAAGAAATGGGGTGGAAATGAGTCCAACCCCTCTCTTTAAAAGAACTTTGCCCAAGTCCGACCTACGCAACTGCGGTCAAATAGCCGCTTCTGCTCCTCCGCACCTGCGGAAATTCCATCGCAGGTGCGGCTCCAGCTCGTCCCAACAGTCTCGCATATGTGCCCCGTGTAGCGCATCTACACGTTCGCTTCTGCGGTCCATGTGCCGCACCTGCCCCATCGCCCGCTCCTGCGTTGCCCACTTAGCACATGTGCCTTCGTAGGTGCGCCCAAATGTTCCGCACCTGAGGTTGCTGGCCAACCTCCTCTCCTTCGCACTTATAACTCGTGGCTCGCACCTGCTGCCCTTTTCATGCAGGTGCGATTACACCAGATATCAGTTGCCTCAACCTTTCTTCCAAGTCCAAACTCGATCTGTTAACCATCTGGAATCCACCCGAGGCCCTCGGGACCTCAACCAAATATACCAACACATCCCAAAAGACATTACGAACTTAGTCGAGCCTTTAAATCACATCAAACAACACTAAACATATGAATCACCCTCCAATTCAAACTTAGTGAACTTTGAAATTTCAACTTCTACAATCGATGCCGAAACTTATCAAATCACGTCCGATTGATTTCAAATTTTCTACACAAGTCACATTTGACCTTACAGACGTACTCCAACTTCAAGAATCAGAATCCGACCCTGACATCAAAAAGTCCACTCCCGGTGAAACTTCTCAAAAATCTTCAAATTTCCATTGTTCGCCAAATGACCCAGGAACGACCTACGGACCTCCAAATCCACATCCGGATGCGCTCCCAATACCAAAATCATCATACGGAGCTATTCCCAGACCCAGAATCCCAAATGGACATCGATAACATTGAAATACACCTCAACCCATTTTTTATGAATTTCTTCCAAAATGCCAACTTCCACAATAGGCGCTGAAACGCTCACGGGTTATCCAAAATCCGATCCGAAAATACACCCAAGTTCAAAGTCATCATACAAACCTGTTTGAACCTTCAAATCCCGATTCCGAGGTCGTTCACTTAAAAATCATCCTTTAGTCAATTTCCCCAACTTAGGGCTTTCGAAATTAAAACTTTCTTTCATAATCAACTCCAAACTTCCCGAAATTAAATTCCGACCACGCGTATAAGTCATAATACCTAAAGTGAAGCTCCTCAAGGCCTCGAACTGCTGAATGACAAGCTAGAGCACAAAATAACCTATCTTACACCCAGTGTATCGCCTTGGGGGTGTTCCTGTCTTATTTGTGAAGAAGAAGGACGGTTCCATGCGGATGTGTATTGATTACCGCCAGTTGTAAAAGGTTACAGTGAAGAATATGTATCCATTGCCACATATTGATGACCTATTTGATCAGCTTCAGGGTGCCAGAGTGTTCTTTAAGATCGACTTTTGTTCAGGCTATCATCAGTTGAAGATTCGGGAGCCATATATCCTGAAGACTACCTTCAGAACTTGTTTTGGTCATTATGAGTTCCTTGTAATGTCATTTGGGCTGATCAATGCCCCAGCAGCATTTATACATTTGATAAACAATGTATTTTAGCCTTATCTTGACTCATTCATTATTATGTTTATTGACGACAGCCTGGTCTATTGTCGGAGCGAGGAAGATCATGAGCAGCACATGAGGACTGTGCTTTAGACTTTGAGAGATAAGAAGTTGTATAAAAAACTTTCAAAGTATGAATTCTGGCTTGATTCAATAGGGTTTTTGGGTCATGTAGTAACGAACAAGGGGATCCAGGTAGATCCGAAGAAAACTGAAGTAGTGCAAAGTTGGCCCAGACCGTCATCAGCTACCGAGATCCGGAGTTTTCTTGGCTTGGCGGGGTATTATCGCCGATTTGTTGAGGGTTTATCTTATATTGTTGCACCTATGACCAAATTGACCCAGAAGGGTGCTCCGTTCAAGTGGACTGAGAAATGTGAGGAGCACTTTCAAAAGCTCAAGACAACTTTGACTACAGCCCAGTATTGGTGTTGCCAAATAGTTCAGGGTCTTATATTGTGTTTTGTAATGTGTCACGTATTGGTCTTGGCACAATGTTTATGTAAGACGGTAGGGTGATTGCCTATGCTTCCAGACAGTTAAATGTACATGAGAAGAACTATCTGGTCCATGACCTCGAGTTAGCAGCTATTGTTCATGCCTTGAAGATCTGGCGGCATTATTTGTACGGTGCCCATTGTGAGGTTTATACCAATCACCGGAGTTTACAACATCTGTTTAAATAGAAGGATCTTAATTCGTGGCAGTGGAGGTGGTTAGAGGTTCTTAAGGATTATGACATCACCATTCTTTATCATCCCAGGAAGGCCAATGTGGTGGCCGATGACCTGAGTCACAAAGCATAGAGTTTGGGCAGTTTAGCATATCTACCAGTGGCAGAGAGGCCTTTAGTCTTGGATGTTTAGGCCTTGGCCAACCAGTTTTTTAGACTGGATGTTTCTGAGCTGAATCAAGTTTTGGCTTGTGTGGTTTCTCAGTCTTCTCTTTATGATCGTATAAGAGAGCGTCAGTATAATGACCCACATCTGCTTGTCCTTAAGGACACAGTTTACCACGGTGATGCCAAAAAAGTCATTATTGGAGATGACGGTGTATTACAGACGCAGAGCAGGCTATGTGGACCCAATGTAGATAGCTTGCATGAGCTGATTCTCCAAGAGGCTCACAGTTCGCGGTACTCCATTCATCCGGGTGCTGCAAAGATGTATCAGGACTTGAGATATCACTATTGGTGAATGCGGATGAAGAAAGACATAGTGGAGTATGTATCTCGGTGGCTAAATTGTCAACAGATGAAGTATGAGCATCAACGGCCGGGTGGATTGCTTCAGAAGTTAGAGATTCCAGAATGGAAATGGGAGCGGATCACTATGGATTTCGTTGTTGGGCTCCCACGAACTCAGAGGAAGTTCGATGCAATTTGGGTAATTGTGGATAAATTAACTAAGTCAGCTCATTTCATTCATGTGGTTACTACTTACTCTTCGGAGCAGTTGGCCCAGGTTTACATTCGCGAGATTGTCATGCTTCATGGCTTACCGGTATCTATCATCTCTGACTAGGGTACGCAGTTTATATCACGATTCTGGAGAGCCGTACAGCGAGAGTTGGGTACTCATATGGAGTTGAGTATAACATTTCGCCCTCAGACGAACGGACAGTCCGAGCGCACTATTCAAATATTGAAGGATATGCTTCGTGCGTGTGTGATGGATTCTGGGGGTGCTTAGGATCAGTTCTTGCCACTTGCGGAGTTTGCTTACAACAACAGCTACCAGTCGAGCATTCAGATGGCTCTGTATGAGGACTTATATGGGAGGCGATGCCGGTCTCTAGTGGGTTGGTTCGAGCCGGGCAAGGCTAGGCTATTGGGTACAGACCTAGTTCAGGATGCTTTGGAAAAGGTTAAGTTGATTCAGGATCGACTTCGTACAACCCAATCTAGACGGAAGAGTTATGCGGATCGGAAGGTTCATGATATTGCATTCATGGTTGGTGAGCGGGTCTTGCTCCACGTTTCGCCTATGAAGGGTGTTATGAGGTTCGAAAATAAGGACAAGTTGAGTCTGAGGTACATCAAACCTTGTGAGATTCTTGAGAGGATTGGAGAAGTGGCTTACACACTTGCACTACCACCTAGTCTTACTGCAGTTCATCCAATGTTCCATGTTTCCATGCTCCAGAAGTATCGTGTCGATCCATCTCATGTGTTAGATTTCAGCTCAGTCTAGTTGGACGAGAATCTATCATATATTGAGTAACCAGTGGCCTTTTGGACAGACAGGTTAGAAAGTTTTGATCGAAGAGCATTGCTTCAATAAACGTTCAGTGGAGGGGTCATCCGGTTGAGGAGGCGACTTGGGAGACTGATCATGATATGCGCAACTGTTATCCTTATCTTTTCACCACTCCATGTATAATTCTAAACCCGTTCGAGGACGAACATTTATTTAAAAAGGGGAGGATGTAATGACCCGGTCAATCATTTTGAGAGTTGTAGCCTCGTTCCCCCATTTACTGCTCAAGTTTTTCTTTACAATTGTTATGTGACTTGCCGGAATAATTGGTTGGGGTCCGATGAGGTTTTGAAATGAATTGAGACACTTAGTCTCCAAACTAAAAACTTAAGTTGAAAAGATTGATCGGATGTCGACTTATATGTAAACGACCCCGGAATAGAGTTTAGATGATTCCAATAGCTCCGTATGGTGATTTTGGACTTAGGAGCTTGTCTAGAAAATTGTTTGGAAGTCTATAGTTCAATTAGGCTTGAAATGGCTAAAATAGAAACTTAAGTTTGGAAGTTTGACCGAGGAGTTGACTTTTTGATATTTAGGTCAAAATCCGATTCTGAAAATTTAAATTGGTCCGTTATGTCATTTATGACTTGTGTGCAAAATGTGAGGTCAATCGGACTTGATTTGATAAGTTTTGGCATCGAATGTAGAAGTTGGAATTTCTTAGTTTCATTAGGCTTGAATTGAGGTATGATTCGTGTTTTTAGTGTTATTTGATGTTATTTGAGGCTTCGATTAAGTTCGTATGATGTTGTAGGACTTGTTGGTGTATTTGGTTGAGGTATCGGAGGCCTCGGGTGAGTTTCAGATGGTTAACAGATCAAATTTGGACTTAGAACAATTGAAACTTGCTGCTGCCTACTGATGCAATCGCACGTGCGGAAATTGGCTCGCAGGTGCGAGTCCGCAGAAGTGAGCTTGGTAAGTGCAGAAGCGAGTAGGGGTTGGTGAGGCAGAGTGCGCAGGTGCGATGGGAAGAGCGAAGAAGCGAAAATGGCGAGGAGGCCGGGCAGCGCAGGTGCAAAAGTTTTGGCTGCACCTGCGAGACCGCAGATGCGGCTAATTCAGTTGCAGGTGCGAAAGGCCCTGGACAGAACATATAATTAAAGGGTTGGCCATTTTTACCCATATTTTGGATTTCAAGAGCTCGGGTGAGGCGATTTTTAGGAGACGTTTCAAGAAAAATATTGGGGTAAGTGTTCTTAACTCAATTTTGGTTAAAGTACTCGAATCTATGGTAGTTCTTAACATTTAATTGGTGATTTAAGTTGGAAGATTTAGAAAACCCTCTTGGTTTAGATTGAAGATTTGATGGTCGAGTTGATGTTGAAATTTAGAAATTTTGGTATGGTTGAACTCGTGGTTGAATGAGCGTTCATATTTTGTAACTTTTGTCGAGTTCCGAGACGTGAGCCCCACAGGCGATGTTTAAGTTAAATTTCGGATTTTGTTGGAAAAATCAGTATTTTCATATGAAATTAATTCCAATAATTTGTATTGACTAGATCGAATTAATTCTGACTAGATACGAGACTTTTAGAGGTCAATTCGCGAGGCAAAGGCATAACGGAGTAAAGAATTATGCAAGTCGAGGTAAGTGACTTGTCTAACCTTGTGTGGGAAAATTTTCCTTAGGATTGGTATTGATATGATAATTGTGATGTGTTGAAAGTCGTGCAGGCGAGGTGATGAGTGTGTACACGTGTTAAATGTGGAAAACTCTAGTTTAAAATTGTGTAGATCTCTGTTACACATTAATTAAATTATTTTATCCGGTTATATTCATCATCATTGATATATTTTTATATTTTACATTTTCCTGACATTTTTCTGCTAATTGCTTCACCTGTTTAGTTGAAACTTCGTTTCTTTTATTCTGTGCTCATTATTTGAAAGTTAAATTTCTTAATTGAATTATTATTAATATGAAGTATTTGACATAAAGGATTTGGTATTGAGGAAGATGTTAAATTTGTAAAATATTATTTTTGTTGAGTTATTCACTTTCGAATATGTTGTGAGATTTTGTATTCATTGTGATTGATCCGTGAGCTCATTATTGTGGAAATAATATTGTTGTTGATTTATTTTGGCAGTTAAATTATTTGGGCACTTGAAGTACAAATTATGATATATTGTGATATTGATATGCATGCGGTGGTATAAGGTCTGGGTGTTGAAACACATGCGGTGAGATAAGGGTGGCTTGATACGCGCGGCTAGTAGGGGAACTACTAGAAGTCATGCGGTGTGATAAGGGTGGCTAAAACACGAGATGCTATTTCGGAAAAAATATTTTATTTAAAACTAAATGTGAAGGCTCCCGCGGTGATATAAGAAAAATGAGATATTGTGAATTTATTTATAATTTGGGACTACGAGGCGGTACCTCAGGAGTGCCCTTATTGATATTTCTCTATGGCTGCACTTACTTTTGGTTACTCACGTTTTTCTTTAAATTTATAAATTCTTATTTTCCTTCTGTGAGGTATTATTTGCCCTTATTCTATATAGTTGAATTGTGACATACTACTTACTTGAATTATTCTCATTGTCATTATTATTATTATTATTATTATTATTATTATTATTATTATTATTATTATTATTATTATTATTATTATTATTATTATTATATTGATTAAACTTTCACCTTGTCTTTTATTACTTCTAGTAGGGCCTGACCTGACCTCGTCACTACTCTACCGAGGTTAGGCTTGACACTTACTGGGTACCACTGTGGTGTACTCATACTACGCTTCTGCACATCTTTTTTGCAGATCCAGGTACTTCATACCAGACCAAGTATTAGTGAGCTAGTCAGCACACAGAGACTTCAAGGTACATCTGCAAATCTCGGAGTCCCCATCTATCTTTATTATGTTATTTTCCTTATCTTCATTAGACTCTGCTGTTTAGAGACACTTAGAATAAATTCTTAGAAGCTTGTGACTTATTTCTACCGGGTTTTGGGAGTTGAAATTATTTGAATTGCAATTTAATTTATTTTAGATTTCTATTATATTATTCCGCATTGATAGACTTACCTAGTCTTAGAGACTAGATGCCATCACGACATCCTACGGAGGGGTCGTGACAAGTTGGTATCAGAGCTCTAGGTTCATAGGTGTTATGAGTCACAAGCAGGTTTAGTAGAGTCTCGCGGATCAGTACGGAGACGTCTGTACTTATCTTCGGGAGGCTATGGAATTGTTAGAAAAATATTCACTTCTTTGACTTCCTTATTGAGGGGCTCTACCCTAGTATCAGATTCAGTATGGCCCGAGAACTGGAGATGGATATCACATACCAACATGTGGTGTCAATTGCTAGGAGATTGGAGGGTATGCGGACTCGGGAGAGAGAAGAAAGGGAAGCTAAGAGACCTCAATATTCTGGCACATATAACAATTATCGTTCCCTAGTTGCAGCCCGTCATGGCAGAGGCTATGTGAGCCGTCCTATTTATTCAGCACTTCCAGCTTCGAGGGGTACTTCGGCTACTCCCAGATCTCAGGTTCTATATTATTCACCGCCAGTGTCTACTATACTTCCTATACGGGGTGCTTTTAGTGGTCAGTCCAGTCGATCAGTCTCGAGCCAGTCCCAACAGCCACATCCTCCGAGGGCTTATTTTGAGTGTGGTGACACTCGTCATATAATGAGGGATTGCCCTAGACTTAGGAGGGGTGTGCCTCCACAGATCTCTCAGGCCCTACCTATTCCATATGGCCCTCAAACTTCTCAGGCCATGATTACTGCACCAGTTGCCACTCCACCTGCACAACCAGCTAGAGGTGGAGGTCGGACAGGTAGAGGTCACCCTAGAGGGGGAGGCTAAGCAAGATATTACGCCCTTACTGCTAGAACGGAGGCAGTTGCATCCGATTCTGTTATCACGGGTATTATTCTGGTCTGTCATAGAGATGCATCAGTCTTATTTTATCCAGGCTCCAGTTATTCTTATGTGTCATCTTATTTTGCCCCGTATTTGGGCGTATCCCGTGATTCTTTGAGATCTTCTGTTTATGTATCTATACCCGTGTGTGAATCTATTATTGTTGACCGCGTGTATCGATCGTGTTTGATTGTTATCAGTGGTTTTGAGACCAGAGCTGATTTATTATTGCTTAGTATGGTGGATTTTGATATTATATTGGGCATGGACTGGTTATCGTCCTATCACGCCATCCTTGATTGTTACGCCAAGACGGTGACATTGTCTATGCTAGGTCTACCGAGGCTAGAGCGGAGAGGTACCTTAGATTATGTTCCTAGCAGGGTTGTTTCATTTCCTAAGGCTCAACAAATGGTTGAGAAGGGGTGTGATGCGTATCTGGCCTATGTGATAGATGTTAGTATTGATACTTCTACCGTAGAGTCAGTTCCGGTAGTAAGGGATTTACCAGATGTATTTGCAGCAGATCTTCCGGGTATGCCGCCCGACAGAGATATTGACTTTGGCATTGATTTATTACCGGGCACTCAACCCATTTCTATTCCACCATATCGTATGGCCCCAGTAGAATTGAAAGAATTAAAAGAGCAGTTACAGGAACTGCTTGATAAGGGTTTTGTTCGGCCCAGTGTCATGACCCAAAATCTATTAAAGGTTGTGATGGCGCCGGACACCGCTGTCAGGCAAGCCAAAAATAACTACTTAATTTGGTTCTCATTTTAATATTTTTGAAATCATATTTCTTTTTACTAAATAGTAAAAGATGGAATTTACAGAATAAATAATAATATTTATTTACAGTTTCAATACAGGACAACCCATAATCACCCCAAAATCCGGTGTCACAAGTGCATGAGCATCAACTAGGAATGTAAAATAAAATACAACATATGTCCGGAATATAGTTTTGGACATGAGAAATATAAATACTCTGAAGGAGACTCTTCTGGATGCGGATCGTGGTATAGAGTGCATCTCTCCTAAGTCCCCACAATAACCATGTCTCTGCGCCTACAAGACCACTAGACATATATGTACCTGCACAAAAATGTACAGCAAGTGTAGCATGAGTACGTAAATCAACGCGTACCCAATAAGTATCCCGCCTAACCTCGAAGAGCAGTGACGAGGGGTCCGGTCCGACACTCACTATGGGTCATAAATAAAATACCAATGATATAATTAAGCATGGGTTACGTAGAATGGCTGTAAGTTCAATATCATAAAATAAGTAAAACAATTCTTTTGTTAATAAGGAATTTCCAAATTTATTGTTCATCATTTATCATCTTTTATCTCAGGCCAATGAAGCAATATCAATTATCATAAATTCTAAAGCAACAATTCAATCATGCGCAAATCATGCCAAGGTCGTACGACCCGATATAACATAAATGTAAACTGTGCACTGCCGAGGGTCGAACGACACGAACCAACATGTAAATATAAATTGTGTACTGCCGAGGGTCGAACGGCACGAACCATAGATTTCTTAAGTTATTATAATATTCTTAAATTCCTTTTCAAAAATACTAAATTCAATGAAAACTTTCAAGTCTCGAAATCCTCAATTTCAACTCTTTTCATGACATTTAATAAGCATACTCGATCTCAATTCTTTTCAAAGCAAATAATAACGTAATCAAATAACGGTATCAACAAGGCATGCTGTAAACCTAAAACTACCCGGACATAGGTATAACTAGTAGCTAAGTACGGACTCTCGTCACCTCGTGTGTACGTAGCACCCCCACACACATACACAAATGGAAGCATATATTAATTCAATTCCCCTATGGGGTTAATTCCCTCTTACAAGTTTAGAAAGAAAACTTACCTCGCTCCGAAATTCTATAACCGGCTCCAAAGCCTTTTCAACAACTCAAAATGATGACCGCCGATCCAAAACTAGTCAAATAGGATGCAACCCCATCAAAATATAATCAAATACTCATAATTAATCAATTTATAACAATTTCTAACTCTGCTCGTAAAATCGACAAAGCAACCCTCAGGCCCACGTGCCCGGATTCCAAATATTTTCGAAGATAAACATTACCCATAACACTATGAACTCAAATATATAATTTATTCCCAATTCTATGCCAAACTTCGTGGTCAAAATGTAAAAATACCAATTTCTAGGTCTTTCTTCAAAATCTCAAATTTTTACAAATTGTCATGTTTAAATCCATGTATAAACCTTGTATTTAACTCACAACTAGTAGAAATCACTTACCTAATGATTTACGATGAAAATGGTGGAAATGAGTCCAACCCCCCGTGTTTAAAGAAACACTGCCCAGGCTCGACCTACGCACCTGCGGTCAAATAGCCGCTTCTGCACCTCCGCACCTGCAAAAACTCCATCGCAGGTGTGGCTCCAGCTCAGCCTAACAGTCCCGCATCTGCGTCCCGTGTAGCGCATCTGCGCGTCAGCTTCTGCGGTCCATGCGCCGCACCTGCGCCCATCGCCCTCTCCTGCGTTGCGCACTTCGCACCTGTGCCTTCGCAGGTGCGCCCAAATGTTCCGCACCTGCGGTTGCTGGACAATCTCCTCTCCTTCTCACCTGCGACTCGTTGCTCGCACTTGCGGCCCTTTTCACGCAGGTACGATTACACCAGATATCAGCTGCCTCAACATTTCTTCCAAGTCCAAACTCGATCCGTTAACCATCTGAAATCCACCCGAGGCCCTCGGGACCTCAACCAAATATACAAACATATCCCAAAACATATTACAAACTTATTCAAGCCTTTAAATCACATCAAACAATGCTAAAAATACGAATCACCCTCCAATTCAAACTTAGTGAACTTTGAAAATGCAACTTCTACAATCGATGCTGAAACCTATCAAATCACATCTGATTGACTTCAAATTTTGCACACAAATCACATTTGACCTTACAGACCTACTCCACCTTCCGGAATTGAAATCTGACCCCGACATCAAAAAATCCACTCCCGGTGAAACTTCTCAAAAACCTTCAAATTTCCATTTTTCGCCAAATGACCCCCAAAATGACCTACGGACCTCCAAATCCACATTCAGACGCTCTCCCAATACCAGAATCACCATACAGAGATATTTCCATACTTGGAATCCCAAGAGGACATCGATAACATTGAAATACACCTCAACCCAATTTTTATGAAATTCTTCCAAAATGCCAACTTCCACAATAGGCGCCGAAACGTTCCCGGGTCATCCAAAACCCGATTCGGACATACGCCCAAGTCCAAAATTATCATACGAACCTGTTGGAACCTTTAAATCCCGATTCTGAGGTCGTTCACTCAAAAATTACCCTTTAGTTAATTCCCCCAACTTAAGGCTTCCGAAATTATAATTTCTTTCCAAATCAACTCCAAATTTTTCGAAATTAAATTCTGACAATGCGTACAAGTCATAATACCTGAAGTGAAGCTCCTCAAGACCTCAAACTGTTGAACGATGCGCTAGAACTGAAAACGAATGATCGGGTCATTACACCTAGTGTATCGCCTTGGGGGTGCTCCTGTCTTATTTGTGAAGAAGAAGGATGGTTCCATGCGGATGTGTATTGATTACCACCAGTTGAACAAGGTTATAGTGAAGAACATGTATCCATTGCCACGTATTGATGACCTATTTGATCAGCTTCAGGGTGCCAGAGTATTCTCTAAGATTGATTTACGTTCAAGCTATCATCGATTGAAGATTCGGGAGCCATATATCCCGAAGACTACCTTCAAAACTCAGTATGGTCATTATGAGTTCCTTGTAATGTTATTTGGGCTGAGCAACGCCCCAACAACATTTATACATTTGATGAACAATGTATTTCAGCCCTATCTTGACTCATTCATCATTGTGTTTATTGACGGCATTCTGCTGTACTCCCGGAGCCAGGAAGATCATGAGCAGCACCTGAGGACTGTGCTTCAGACTTTGAGAGAAAAGAAGTTGTATGAAAAATTTTCAGTATGAATTCTGGCTTGATTCAATAGGATTTTTAGGTCATGTAGTAACGAACAAGGGGATCCAGGTAGATCCGAAAAAAATTGAAATAGTGTAGAGTTCGCCCAGACCGTCATCATCTACTGAGATCCGGAGTTTTCTTAGCTTGGCGGGGTATTACCGTCGATTTGTAGAGGGTTTCTCTTCTATACCTCGAGTTAGAAGCTATTGTTCATGCCTTAAAGATCTAGCGGCATTATTTGTACGATGCCTATTATGAGGTTTATACCGATCACCGGAGTCTACAACATCTGTTTAAACAAAATGATCTTAATTTGTGGCAGTGGAGGTGGTTGGAGTTGCTTAAGGATTATGACATCACCATTCTTTATCTTCTCGGGAAGGCCAATGTGGTGGCCGATGACTTGAGTCACAAAGCGTAGAGTTTGGGCAGTTTAGCATATCTACTAGTGGTAGAGAGGCCTTTAGCCTTGGATGTTCAGGCCTTGGCAAATCGGTTTGTTAGACTGGATATTTCTGAGCCGAGTCGAGTTTTGGCTTGTGTGGTTTCTCAGTCTTCTCTTTATGATCGTATCAGAGAGCGTCAGTATGATGACTCACATCTGCTTGTCCTTAAGGACACAGTTCACCATGGTGATGCCAAGGAAGTTATTATTGGAGATGGCGGAGTATTACGGATGCAGGGAAGGCTATGTGTACCCAATGTAGATGGCTTGCGTGAGTTGGTTCTCCAAGAGGCTCACAGTTCGTGGTACTCCATTCATCCGGGTGCTGCAAAGATGTATCAGGACTTGAGACATCACTATTGGTGGAGGCGGACGAAGAAAGATATAGTGGAGTATGTATCTCGGTGCCTAAATTATCAGCAAATGAAATATGAGCATCAGTGACCGGGTGGATTACTTCAGAAGTTAGAGATTCCAGAATGGAAATGGGAGCAGATCACTATAGATTTCGTTGTTAGGCACCTACAAACTCATAGGAAGTTCAATGCAGTTTGGATGATTGTGGATAGATTGACTAAGTCAGCTCATTTCATTCATATGGTTACTACTTACTCTTCGTAATAGTTGGCCCAGGTTTATATTCGTGAGATTGCCAGGCTTCATGGCGTACCAGTATCTATCGTCTCTGACCGGGGTACACAGTTTACATCACTGTTCAGGAGATTCGTGCATCGAGAGTTGCGTACTCGTGTGGAGTTGAGTACAATATTTCACCCTCAAACGGACGGACAGTCCGAGTGCACTATTCAGATATTGGAGGATATGCTTCGTGCGTGTGTGATGGATTTTGGGGGTTCTTGGGATCAGTTCTTGCCACTTTCGGAGTTTGCTTACAACAACAGCTACCAGTCGAGCATTCGGATGGCTCCGTATGAGGCCTTATATGGGAGGCAGTGCCGATCTCCAGTGGGTTGGTTCGAGGCGAGGCTAGGCTATTGGGTACAGACCCGGTTCAGGATGCTTTGGAAAAGTTAAGTTGATTCAGGATCGACTTCGTATAACCCAATCTAGACAGAAGAGTTATGCGGATCGGAAGGTTCATGATATTGCATTCATGGTTGGTGAGCGGGTCTTGCTCTGGGTTTCACTTATGAAGGGTGTTATGAGGTTCGAAAATAAGGGCAAATTGAGTCTGAGGTACATCATACCTTGTGAGATTCTTGAGAGGATTGGAGAGGTGGATTACAGACTTACACTAGCACCTAGTTTCACTACAGTTCATCCAATGTTCCATGTTTCCATGCTCCAGAAGTATCACGACGATCCATCTCATGTGTTAGACTTCAGCTCAGTCCAGTTGGACGAGAACCTATCTTATGTTGAGGAACCAATGGACATTTTGGTCAGACAGGTTAGAAAGTTGAGATCGAAGAGCATTGCTTCAATAAAAGTTCAATGGAGGGGTCATCCGGTCGAGGAGGCGACTTGGGAGACCGAGCATGATATGCGAAACTGTTATCCTCATCTTTTCACCACTCCATGTATAATTCTAAACCCGTTCGAGGACGAACATTTGTTTAAGAGGGGGAGGATTTAATGACCCAGCCAGTGATTTTGAACCCCGTCCCCCATTTACTTCTCAATTTTTGCTTTTATAGTTGTTATGTGATTTGCCGGGGTAATTGGATGGGGTTCGGTGAGGTTTTGAAATGAATTAAGACACTTAGTCTCCAAAATAAAAATTTAAGTTGAAAAGGTTGATCGGATGCCGACTTATGTATAAATGACCCCGAAATAGAGTTTTAATATTTTCAATAGCTCTGTATGGTGATTTTGGATTTAGGAGCGTGTCCGAAAAATTATTTCGAAGTCTGTAGTTCAATTAGGCTTGAAATGGCTAAAATAGAAACTTAAGTTTGGAAGTTTGACCGGGGAGTTGACTTTTTGATATCGGGGTCTGAATCCGATTCTGAAAATTTGAATTGGTCTATTATGTCATTTATGACTTGTGTGAAAAATTTGAGCTCAATCGGACTTGATTTGATAGGTTTCGGCATCGAATGTAGAAGTTAGAATTTCTTAGTTTCATTAGGCTTGAATTGAGGTATGATTCGTGTTTCTAGCGTTGTTTGATGTGATTTGAGGCTTCGACTAAGTTCGTATGTTGTTGTAGGACTTATTGGTGTATTTGTTTGAGGTCTCGGGGGCCTCGGGTGAGTTTCAGATGGTTAACAGATCAAATTTGGACTTAGAACAATTGAAACTTGCCACTGCCTACTGATGCAATCGCACCTGCGAAAATTGGCTCGCAGGTGCGAGCCCGCGGAAGCGAGCTTGGCAAGCACATAAGCGAGCAGGGGCTGGTGAGGCAGAGTGCACAGGTGCGAGCATTTTTCCGCACCTGCGAAGTCGCATATGTGAAGGGAAGAGCGCAGAAGCGAAAATCGCAAGGAGGCCGGGCAGCGCAGGTGCGAAAGTTTGGGCCGCACCTGCGAGACTGTAGGTGCGGCTAATTCAGTCGCAGGTGCGAAAGGCCTAGACAGAACATATAATTTGAGGGTTGGCCATTTTTACCCATTTTTTGGATTTTAAGAGCTCGAGTGAGACGATTTTCAGGAGACTTTTCAAGAAAAATATTAGGGTAAGTGTTCTTAACTCAATTTTGGTTAAAGTACCCGAATCTATGGTCGTTTTTAACATTTAATTGGTGATTTAAGTTGGAAGATTTAGAAAACCCTCTTGGTTTAGATTGAAGATTTGAGGGTCGAGTTGATGTCGGAATTTAGAATTTTTGGTATGGTTAAACTCCTGGTTAAATGAGCGTTCATATTTTATAACTTTTGTCGAGTTTCGAGACACGGGCTCCATGACGATTTTTGAGTTAAATTTCAGATTTTGTTGGAAAATATAGTATTTACATATGGAATTAATTCCAATAATTTGTATTGACTAGATCGAATTAATTGTGAGTAGATACGAGGCTTGCGGAGGCCAATTCGCGAGGCAAAGGCATAACAGAGTAAAGAATTACGCAAGTCGAGGTAAGTGACTTGTCTAACCTTGTGTGTGGGAAATTTCCCTTAGGATTGATATTGATATGATAATTGTGATGTGTTGAAAGTCGTGTACGCGAGGTGACGAGCGTGTACACGGGCTAAATATGGAAAACTCTGATTTAAAATTGTGTAGATCTTTGTTACACATTAATTAAATTATTTTATCCGGTTATATTTATGATCATTGATCTATTTTTATATTTTAAATTTGCCTGACATTTTCCTTCTAGTTGCTTTACCTATTTAGTTGAAACTTTGTTTCTTTTATTTTGTGCTCATTATTTGAACGTTGAATTTCTTAATTAAATTATTATTAATATGAAGTATTTGACATTAAAAATTTGGTATTGAGGCAAGGTGTTAAACTTGTGAAATATTATTTTTGTTGAGATATTCACTTTCGAATATTTTGTGAGATTTTGTATTCATTGTGATTGAGGTGTGAGCTCCTTATTGTGGAAATAAAGTTGTTATTGATTTATTTTGGCAAGTTAAAATATTTGGGCACTTGAGGTGCAAATTATGATATATTGTGATATTGATACGCATGCGGTGGTATAAGGTTTGGATGTTGAAACACATACGGTGAGATAAGGGTGACTTGATACGCGTGGCTAGTAGAGGAACTAATAGAAGTCATGCAGTGTGATAAGGGTGGTTAAAACGCGAGATGCTATTTCGGAAAAAATATTTTCTTTAAAATTAAATGTGAAGTCTTCCACGGTGATATAAGTAAAATGATATATTGTGTATTTATTTATGATTTGGGACTACGAGGCGGTACCTCGGGAGTGCCCTTGTTGATATTTCTCTATGGCTGCACTTGCTTTTGGTTACATGTGTTTTTCTTTAAATTTATAAATTCCTGTTTTCCTTCCGTGAGGTATTATTTGCCCTTTTTCTATATAGTTGAATTGTGACATACTACTTACTTGAATTATTCCCATTGTCATTATTATCATTATTATTATTATTATTATTATTATTGTTATTATTATTATTATTATTATTGTTATTATTATTATTATTATTATTATTATTATTATTATTATTGATTAAACTGTCACTCTGTCTTTTATTACTTCCAGTAGAGCCTGACCTGACCCCATCACTACTGTTCCGAGGTTAGACTTGGCACTTACTAGGTACCCCTGTGGTGTACTCATACTACGGTTCTGCACATCCTTTTATGCAGATCCTGGTACTTCCTACCAGACCATGCATCAGTGAGCTAGTCAACATGCGGAGACTTCAAGGAACATCTGCCAGCGTCCGTAGACCTCAGAGTCCCCATCTATCTTTATTATGTTATTTTCCTTATCTTCATTAGACTTTGATGTTTAGAGACACTTAGAATAAATTCTTAGAAGCTTGTGACTTATTTCTATCAGGTTTTGGGAGTTGAAATTATTTGAATTACAGTTTCATTTATTTGAGATTTCTATTATGTTATTCCGCATTGATAGAGCACCTAGTTTTAGAGACTAGGTGCCATCACGACATCCTACGGAGAGAATTTGGGGTCGTGACACATATCAAGGGAACTAGTGTTGGAACCCGCGCGATGTGCAAATAATTTGACAAAATATTAATCTTATAAAATTATGATCTAATATATCATATTATTTTAATAAATTTAAGTTATATTTTATTATTTAATATAGTGTGCAAAAATATAATAAAATCTATACGAACTCAAAGGATACACATCATATAATAACAAATAAATTGTTTGTTCCTTATTTATTCTTATTATTAAATTAGCAAGTAGTTAATACTATACATTTACTAGTGTGACTTTTTATTAATATTTTGATACTACTTTTCTTTAATATAACATATATATATATATATATATATATATATATATTTTTTTTTAAACTTATGTTATACTGTTCAC
>AWOL01S0005149.1:211372-297097 GCA_000715115.1 Nicotiana otophora
TTTTTTTTTTTCTTACTCTTGAAATAAAATTATTTTTTTAAACTTATGTTATACTGTTCACAAATTTTCAATTATCTAAATTATTGATAATTTTTTTGAGTGTTATTTATTTATCTTTTATTTTTTAATCAATTCAAAATATAAATATCATAAATTTTTTATCCCCCTCTTTTCATACATTCTTTTCTACTGTAATATTTGATTAGTTTTCTCAATTTATAGTTTACTGAAAATTTAAATAATGTAATAGTTTCTTACTAAATTATAATTTTGAATTCATCAAAAGTATAAAGAGATAAGCATTTTTATATATATATATATATATATATATATAATATGCTTATCTTATATATAATATCATAATAGTATCTTTATATTTTTCATTATGAAATTATGAGTTCTATTTATTAACTAAATTTTCTAAATGAGAAATTTAGTTAGTATATACATTTCACGATATCGCTTGAATATATAGTTTTTAGTATTCTTCCTTTATATCTATTTATTTATTTTGATTTTAGTTATGTGTATATGTATGACTTTTCTCATTATAATTCTAATAATAATGCCACTTGGCTTAATGAGATTGTTTTTTCGCCTACTTTTAATTATAGATTGATTTTAAAACTTCAATTTGAAAGTACTCCATAATTTAAAAAGGTAATGTTTTTATTTTTTATTATAGATAATTATAAGATATTTATATTTATTCAAATACAGTAACCAATTAATTCAAAATTTAAAATTCAAAATATTTTTTAGTTAGAAAGATAGTTTATTTTGTCTTAACAATATTACTTGATTTTTTATAGTTATACCTACTTTTTCTTCTACTTTTAATTATAGATAGATTTGTAAACGTGGGCAACCATTGGTCAGGAGAGAGGAGTTGCGGGACTGACTTGATGACGTGTCGTTCCATGAATTGTGAGCTCAAACAAGCGCATTATTTTTGATTTTTTCTAACAAGCACATTTCTGCTTATAGTTTATGTTCTAAACTCACGTGCACTAACATAATTATCAAATTTTATATATGAAGATATTTATATATTATCAAATTATCTAAAATAATTATAAGTGATTTTTCATGTTAAATGGGAGGCAGTAACATAAAAATATGTCAATATCTAACCTGGTACAACAGCACTATTAGTTATTAAAATATTTTATATTTTAGTGTATATTGATTAAATCCAATAATCTTTTATTCTGTAACTTTTCCTTTTTTATTTCTTTTCTCTGATTCAATCTATAAAGGTTATTCCATCCCAGAATACTTCGCATTGTTTATTCTGAATGAATAAAGATATCTTTATCTTTAATTTATTTAGATATTGTCCAATACTTCTTCCGCCAAAGTATTGCATGCCGAGGTGATTATCAAGCATATTAATTTTCATAGTACGAAAATTAGAAATCAAGTTTTAGAGAGAGACTCTGCCTTCTCCCTAGAAGTCTAAAACAATCCATTAACATCATCCCTACTACTTGACAATGGCTAACCAACCAGAATATAAACAGCAATCCTCTTCCATTCCCCCAAAACCTCTTGATATTACCAATAATGAATTAAAACAAACTATAGATAAGACCAATCCCTCCTTTAAAGAAAAACTACTTGCTAATGGGCATAGCATTTATGATACCACGCCATAGAAAATATCTCCTGTCCAGGAGTGGCAAACGGGCGGCTCGGGTTGGATATGGTTCGGGTCGAAAACAGGTAATGAAAAAACGGATAAATTATCTGATCCGATCCATATTTAATACGGATAAAAAAGGGATTAAGCGACGGATAATATGAATAACCATATTATCCATGGCTTCATGAATATGATCACTTTTGGGAGAATTCTTAGTCTCCCAAACTTGAGGAGCCCCTAATTTGAGGCTTTACAAATGTAAAATTTAAACCCATTAGTTATCCATTGGTTATCCATTTTCTAAATGTATAATATGGTTCTTATCCATATTTGACCCATTTTTAAAAAGTTCATTATCCAACCCATTTTTTAGTAGATAATATGAGTGGTTAACTGTTTTCTTTTAACCATTTTACCAATCCTACCCTTTTAATATATCAGCCGATGGAGATAATTCGGGAGCAGAAAAATCAATAAAGACAAGCTATCTCCCCAAGATATACAACGCATTTATGAGCCTTGGAAATTTTCAATTATCATCAAGCTTATGGGTAAGAGAATCCTCCATCACTACCTCAAAAAAAGATACAAGATTTATGGAGAGCGACTGAAAATATTTCGTTAATAGATCTTGGAGAAGATTATTATATTGTTAAATTTAGTAAAGAGGAGAACGTGATCAAGGCTCTTCAGAATGGACCTTGGTTTATCAATAGTTTTTTCTTATCTGTGCAAAAATGGAAACCAAACTTCATGGCCTCTCACGCAAGACAAAGTTTTACTGCAGTTTGGGTTCGTCTTCCACAACTTGCAACTGAATTTTATGATGGAATTATATTGACGAAAATTGGAAAGAAAATAGGAATATTGTTAAAAATTGATGCATGTACATCTGCTACTCTACGAGGTCGTTACGCAAGACTATGCGTTGAACTCCCTCTGGATCAACAAGTTAAAACCCACATCTTTATTGGATCACATAAACAAGTTATTTTATATGAGGGGGATAGTTTATTATGCAAATTCTGCGGGAAATTAGGTCATATACTCCTACATTGTATTTGTCCCTACTCAGCATTAGAAGTTCAACATACCAACTTATGTCCAGATAAAAAAAAGGAAGACAAAGCTGAGGAAGAGTGGCAAACTGTGACATTTCCTAAGAAGAAGAAAAATACTTCACAGCAGAGGACTAGCCCCATCAAAGCAGCTCAAGCTCCAGGTATAAATGTTAAAATTTTCGACGCTACTACAGGTAAGTACCTCAATACTCAGAAATTACAATATACAACAACAACAACAACAACCCAGTATAATCCCACTAGTGGGGTCTGGGGAGGGTAGTGTGTACGCAGACCTTACCCCTACCCTGGGGTAGAGAGGCTGTTTCCAAAAGACCCTCGGCATCCTTCCCTCCAAGAACTCCCCACCTTGCTCTTGGGGTGACTCGAACTCACAACCTCTTGGTTGGAAGTGGAGGGTGCTTACCATCAGAGCAACCCACCTTGTCATAAAGCAAGGTGGGTTGATAAAAATTCCAACCCATCAGAAATTACAATATGTTGATAAAAATTCTATTACTGGTCCTACCACTGATAAAAACAAATCTATTTCTTCTGTTCCTACTAATATTTCTTTTGCTCCAGCCATAAATCAGATAGAAATAAAAAATAAATTTTTAGGCTTAGAGGAGCACATGATTTTAGACAAAACCACTCCTAACCATAATACTACCCAATGTTTGCATGAACCTAATGGTGTTATAATTACAAGTGGCAACAACGTGCCATCAAATAAACATGTCAAGGACACTAGTTATAATTTACCTACTATGTTTAATCCTATGGCCAATAAGATTCATGTTAATGATATTGGCATAAACAATACAAATAACATGCACTTGTCTGTTTCTTCCTTATCTAAAACTACAAATAATGCTTCGTTACAATCTATGCATGGTACCCTTTCATCACCAACTATGCTTAACAAGGCATCAACTAATTCAACTATGGATGGTACTATACAACCGTTGTATTCTGATATAGTCACTCATAAAGCCTCTCCCGTTAGCGAAATTTCTTATTCAAGGAACTATAATCCTAAAAACTCCAATAATAACCTAGTACCATCCAAAGATTCAAATCAAAATAACAAAGAGAAAATCTTGGACAATAATATTGACCAAGTTGCAATTGAAGAGCATGTAAACCAAATTCCTAATTCTCTCTTGGAAAAGCAATACTCATGCATGCATATAGATGTGATCTCTATAGATCCCCCTAGCTCTTCTTCATCACATGATTATACCTATATAGATCAAACACACCATGTAATTCCTAACTCATCTCAGAATACCAAGACCTCCCTTACTTGTGAGTCGGAGAAGGACCGGGTCAATCATAATCTTGAACTGTCAACTAAGTCCAATAACTATTCCAACAAAGATTAGTTTTACAAACTCCATAATTCCTCGACTAACAATACCACGGAATACAATTGAATCCAACTCCTACGGAGATGCAGCACACTCCACTAACTACTTAGGACCCACCCCTTCCCAATCCACTAGAATGAGACGTAAACAAAGCCAAGGAAGTAGAGAAAATTCCATACCAAGTCAAGAAACCTCGCATAGAGTTTTCAAAACTAAGAGAAGCCACAACGTTGAAATTCACGGAGAGGCTAGACAAGAATCATGTTCTCAGTTGTCATCCGAACATGTACAAGTGATCGATAGCCACAAGATCTCCATCAAACAGGTCAATGAAGAATTACATCATGATAAGAACTCTCTGGCATAGCAATAAAATAAAGTCGCGCTGAAGCAACCCGAGGAGGTGGTGGTACTGGATATGTGGGCCTGCTATGTTAACCCCTCCCAAATTGACTTCTGCCCCTAGCCGGGGCACCTCTAAACTCTCCAGAGAAACAGGTCCTCTTTTCCTGCTGCATCTGCTCTCTTCCCCTCTAGCGGTAGCCCTCAATCCTCCGAGCAATCTCCACTACTAGCTAATAATCAGAACCCATCTCAACCTCCCGGGCCATACTAGCCCGAATACCGGGGTGCAACCCCGCAACAAATCTCCGCACTTTCTCTGCGTCGGTAGGAAGTATCATAAGTGCGTGGCGAGACAACTCAGAGAATCTCGCCTCATAAACAGTCACTGACATCTGACCCTGCCCAAGCTGCTCGAACTGACCTCACAACTCTTTCCTCTGAGAGGGTGGAATATACTTGTCCAAGAAAAACTGTGTAAACCGGTATCAAGTCATGGGAGGAGAACACACTAGTCTGCCGAGTAGATAAGACTGCCACCATCTACAGGCCCTGCCCTCCAGCTGGAAAGTAGTGAAATCCACCCCATGGGACTTCAATATCCTCATGTTGTGCAGTTTGTCCCTGCACCGATCAATGAAGTCATGGGGATCCTCATACCGCTCACCCTCGAATATAGGAGAGTGTAGCTTAGTCCATATGTCAAATAGATTCTGCGGATCGCTGTCCGCAGCTGATCCAAGCTCAGGTGTAACCGCTGTAACTGGTTGGGCTCCGTCGAAGGAAAGTGTACCCGGAGTCTGATATACTACAGCTGCATGCCCCGAAGCCTGGGCATTAGGGGTCTATGCTCCCCCTCCCACCTGAGATTTGGCTGGGTCTGCTGGAAATAAACCAGCCGGAGTTATAGTGTCCATAAACCGCATCATACGGCCCATGACCTCCTAAAACCCAATGCTGACATGAAATCTATCGGGGCTGGCTCTGCGGCGGGCACCTCGCCCTACTCCTCAATGATGGGATCCTCCACTGGATCCGCTGGTGGTGCTACTAGGGTAGCTCTAGGACGCCCTCGTCCCCTACCTCGGGCCGGTGCCCTCCCCCGGCCTCTGCCTCGGCCTCTAGCAACGGAGGGGGGGTAGCTCTTCCCGGGTCTGGAATGTCCGCCGTACGCGTCCTCACCATCTGTGAGAGAATAAGAGAAAGGGCTTTAGTATACCACAAACTGCACGATAGGAGCTGAATAAAGAGTAGTTTTCTAACACCCTATAGCCTCTCGAAGATAAGTACGGACGTCTTCGCACCGATCCGCAAGACTCTACTAGGTCTGCCCATAACTTGTGAGACCTACGTGAACCTAGTGCTCTGATACTATGTTGTCACGACCCAATTCCATATTTCGCCGTGATGGCACCCAACACCATTGTTAGGCAAGCCAACACTTATCAAACTAATAGTTTATCGTTTAAATAAAATACTTAGTGGATAACATTTCCTCATTTGTTAAAGAGATTTAGAAATTTGTGAATGTGACATAATTAAACGAAAGCAAACATGTACAAATCGTAATCATGTAAATAAATCCAAAATCATAAGTCTACTAGTGTGTGTGCCAAGACCTGGTGTCACAAGTATATGGGCAATCTAATAGAATATACAAAAGGACACCATCCTATTGTCTGAAAGGAAATAGACAGAAAAAAAATAAAACATAAGGGAGACTCCAGCTGCTGCAGAACGTCTCGGAGGGAAGCTCACCGTGAAGTCTCGAGATGGGGATCAAATCTGCGCACCAGACTGGTAACCAGATACACCTGCCTCAGATCCTGTACAATTAAGTATAGAAGTGTAGTGTGAGTACATAAGTAATATGTACCTAGTTAGTATCTAGTCTAACCTCGAAGAAGTAGTGACGAGGGGTCGACTCTGACACTTACTAGAGCCAATAACATGATAATATAAAATTCTAATTAAGCATGATATACAACAATAAGACTCAGAACAAGAAATACCTGAACAAGTCTTGAGAAATATTTAAGAGCTTGAATCACTTCCTTCCTTTAAAACATATGATCACAAAAACAAATAATTTATACCGATTATGAAAGGAACTCCCAGTTCTATTATCACACACGAAATACCACCGAGGACGTTCAGCCCGATCCAATATAAATATAAACTGTGCACTGCCGAGGGTCGAACGACGCGAACCATAGATGCATCTATTACCTCGCTCGAGGATCATACATGCGTCGCAGTCAAATATAAATTTATCAATAAATCATAACCCTTTCTTGATTCATTTCAAAATAAAGACAATTCGACTTGAAGCTTTTAAATCCTTAAAAATCCTCAACTCAGTTCCATTTGATACAGTTAAAAATATAATCAAATAACATTGTCTACAAGCATGGTGTAAACCTAAAACTACCCGGACATTAACATGAATAGTTGTTATGTACGGACTCTCGTCACTTCGTGCGTACGTAGCCCCCCCACAAATAACAACACATATTAATTAAGTTCACCTATGGGCTAAGTTCCCTCTTACAAAATTAGAAAAGAGACTTACCTCGTTTCAAAGCTTACGTCCCAATTCAAGAATGCGCTCAAACCTCCAAATTTGATGCCAAACGACTCGGAACTGGCCAAACATTATATAAATAGATCAATCTATGCTCAAAAGTTCATATCTCCACTATTAAAGTGATTACCCAACCAAAATTGCAAGATTCCTAAAATTCATCCTCTGCGAGCTTGTCCCGCACCTGTGGCTGACCAAGCGCAGGTACGGTTTTGACAGATCTAGTGCATAAGTTGTTGCTCCAAATTCTCATCTTGGTCAGAACCTCGTACGATTGACACTCGGGGCCGCTGGGCCCTGCCCGAACATACCAACCAGTTTGGAATCATAAAACGGACTCATTCGAACTCTCGAAATGCCCGAAATAATATTAAAACTAAGAATCGCACCCCAAAACCAATTGAATCAAACTTAAGAACTTCAAGTTCTTTAATTTACTTCCGATGCTCCGAATCATACTTAAACTACTTGAAATGACACCAAATATTTACGTGCAAGTCTTAAATGACATTATAGAACTATTCCCGGTCTCGGAACTCTATTTGGACCTCGATATCACCACAATCCGCTCCAAACCAAATTTAAAGAGCTTTTAAAACCTTCAAGAACCAACTTTCACTATTAGGCGCCGAAACGCTTCCGGGTCATCCAAAACCCGATCCGAACATACGCCCAAGTCTGAAATCATCATACGAACCTATTGGAACCGCCAAATCTTAAGGACCCAAGTGTTCTGATTTCAACCCGAACTCTTCCAAATCCCGAACTAACCATCCCTGCAAGTCATAAAACAGTAAAAACATGTACGAGAAGTCTTATTTAGGGGAACAGGGTTCTAAAAAGTAAAACGACCGGTTGGGTCGTTACACTATAGAACTCTTAGATACTTTAAATTTCCTCCTAGGATCACCAAACTAATTATGACAAGTATATCTACTAGTAATAACTCCATCCTAGCAAATGGATCTAAAACCAATTTTTTCAGTCCTAGCCGAGGGATACGACAAGGCGATCCTATATCTCCATATATTTTTATACTCTGTATGGAGATGCTTTTTAGATACATTAGTCATCAAGTGGATCTTAAAAACTTGGATCCTATTTGTCTAAATAATAGAACTCCTTTATTTTCTCACCTTTGTTTTGCCGATGACCTCACTCTTATGGACAAAGTCAATGACAATACATGTACTACCTTAATATGTTTTGCGACTTGTCGGGCCATAAGATTAATTACTCAAAATCAAAAATTACCTTTTCCAAAAACTGTCCTAAAGATACTACCAAACAAATTTCTAAATTGTTTAATATGAAGATGAGTGATAACTTTGGCAAATATTTAGGCTTTCCAATTTTGCGTTGTAAACCTAAAGCCTCTGATTTTCAATATATCATAGATAACATGAGATCCAAACTCTCTAATTAGAAAACCAACTGCCTACACATAGCTGTTCGAACTACCCTTGTATCCTCAACTCTTAATACCATTCCCAATCATGCTATGCAATACACACTTCTACCTCAAAAACATTTAAGTCTCATTGATAAAATCCAAAGAGATTTTATTTGGGGTAGTATTGAGAATAAGAAGAAACTCCACCTTTTGAGTTGGAAAATAATCACAAGGGAAAAATCCAACGGGGGTCTTGGCATCAAGAATGTTAGATAAAAAAAATTGGCTCTTCTGACTGGTCTTACTTGGTGACTGTTCAACCAACCACATTCTCCTTAGTCAAAGTTTCTCATAGCTATCCATGCAAATAAAATAAAAATAATAAATACCTCTTTCATTTGGAGTGTTATAGTGAAGGGTTGGTATTATTGTAGTAAAGGAATCCTTTGGTCTATTAATGAAAACTCCAATATTGACATTTGGAACTCTAGATGGATTCCCAATGTCCCATGCCTTAAGCACTCTATTCAAGGGCCTCTCTCTCTATTACAGACTTAAATCTCAAGATCAAAGATCTTAGACTAGATAATGACTGGAATTTCTCCAAGTTAAGCTTTGATCTCCCAAACTTTATTACTGATAATATTAGAACTATAAAATTTTTCAAGCATATTAATAACCTGGACACTCTTATATGGTCGCTTGGTAGTAATGGTAGGTTTAGTACACGTTCTTGTTATACTCTCATTGATGAGTGTGAAAGTAATGACAAGGATTTCGCATGGATCTGGAAACTTCATTGTCCTACAAAGATAAAATTTTTCTTATGGAAATGCTTTCACAACAGACTCCCTTGTAGAGCATATTTAAGTCATATTGGCATGAATGTGAATGAAACTTGTCCCGCGAGCAAAATTGAAGATGAATCCATCACCCACACCTTCATCGCCTGTCCTATTGCAAATGCCTTACAAACTGGGCTCCACAAATCATACCAATTGGCTTCTCACTATAAAAGACTTCAATAACACTCTTGATAATAATTATCTTACTTGGGAGAACCTTTGTCCTTTTTATTTTGTGGAGTATCTGGATAAATAGAAACAATAATAATCAAAATAATACTAACTATCATCTCTCTCCTAAGAATAGTTTTCAACGGGCCATGGAATTCAAATTTGTCATGGCCAGGGAGCTTAATCGAATCTCAAAAAAGTCCATCAAAGTAAAATGGCTTAAACCACCTACTGGATGGTATACACTGAATACTGACGGGGCTTTTAATACAAGTAAACTGTGTTGCGGACTTGGTGGAGTCATTCGAAATAGCTCAGGTGGCTGGGTGGTTGGCTTCAACAATTTTACACATGCTGCTACTCCTATTCAAGAAGAACTTTTAGCTTTATAACAAGGCCTTCAACTTGCATATGATCTTCAACTATGGCCTTTGAAAATAGAAGCGGATTCAACGGACGTGCTTCAATGTCTTGAATATGGTTATCCAACATACAATTCAATTATATGTGAATGCAGGTGGTTGATACTCCAGCTGAAGTAGGTGGTGGCCAGACATAGCTTTAGGCAAGCAAATCGAGTGTCTCGTGTTTTGAAAAAGGAAGCTTCCAAGGTGTCCAATCTAAACCAAATTTTGCGATTTGCAGCTCCACCCTATTTTGTGAAAACCCAATTCCTAGAAGACAAAGTTGGAACATACTTTGTTAGATTAATTTCGGATAATGTATGTACTAAGCTGTCTGAATTTGAAAACCAAAATGCCCTAAGTGGCATCACTACAGAATGTAATATGGCTACTGTTTATTAGTATTAATAATATCAGTATTCCAATTTCTCAAAAAACAAAAAGACTATCAAGCATATTATATTTAGATCACATGGAAAATAAATATATTATGACATTTTACCAATAAAATATACCTTCTCAATCATTATTATTTTGGATAAGATTTAAGTATTTATGTCACGACCCAAACCAAACTGTAACATTGCCAGAACAGGGCCCCGACATACCCATAATGTCAATAACAAAAATGTATACCAAGATCATGACAAGTTCGAAGAAGGGATCTCGCTAATAACCATAGAATTGGGTAGCTTACTGTGGTGGGGGAGCTTCGTATACATGACTATCAGGACCTGCAGCATGACATGTAGCATTCACAAATAAAAGGGAAGTCAATACGAATAAAGTACTGAGTATGTAAGGCAGAGAAGCATAAATAAGAACAACAATGCGAACAGGGATAGATAATATACGACATGTAAACATCTGAGTGCCTCTGAGGGAGATTGACATGAAATGCATCATATATATATATATATATATATATATATATACATATACTTTTAAAAACATACGCTTCTGTGGGCATCATCATCATCATATCATACCCGGCCATAATAGGCTCGGTAAAAACGTACCTGGCCATCATAAGGATCGGTAGAATCATACCCGGCAACGTAGAGCTCGGTAAAATCCAACTGATCAGTGGTTGCACAATAGGTATCGTACCCAGCTGACTATAGTGCAGCTCGGTAGAGTAAAATAAGTACATATATATAATGCATGCTGGACTCATAGGAATCACATTTTGAACCTTTTGGAGTGACGTAAGGTCGGTAACCTCCGTATACGCTATTAGGGCTAAATCTTCATCATGAATCTTATAAGAATCAGGAAATACCAATAGCATTGATAACATAAGAATAAGAGAAGCAACATCAACATTAATCGTTCCATGAGAAGGGAAATAATGTAAGTACTGCTTGCTTCTAAGAGTAGAGTATACTTGGAAGCTCTTTCGTTACATTATGTACAATTGGAGTTGTGAAAAAGAAGGAAAGGGATAGCCTCACATACCTTGTATATACTTCCCAACCTCAAGCTACACAAATGTCACGTCTCCTTAGTCTACAATAAGAGAAATGATACCATCATTATCGTTTAAGCGTCGTAACTATTATATCGACCGCAACCTATTTTACGATAAAATGGACATAGCCTCCCCTATTTATATGACTTCCCACAAATTAAAATAATCACCAAACAGCCCAAACAACATCAATAATAATCATATTAAGCCTCCCAAATAGTCCACCAATCAACAACATTACTAACAAGCCTTTCGATAGATATCTCACAAGTTCTAGCTTCAACATCTTAGCCGCAACTTGGATACGCTTAAATACATGTAGAGTAAGAGGTTCATTACCTTTAAAAATATAGAAAAACTCCAATTTGAGCTTACATCACCACGAAATATCCTTTCAAAGGAGCCACAATAACAAGGAAGCGAAACTAGCAACCACTTCGGGTTTCTCGGCACTAGAATCACTTTGGAAGACTTGAAACAACCTAGGGTTGATATGAAAATATTGGAAGAGTATTTTATAGAACCTAAACCACTTTAAACAACCCCCACAATGAGTTGGGACCACACCAATATCAGCAACCACAAGAAGAACAAGAAACTCACTAGCGCCACGGGATTTCTGACACTCGATTTGTGTTGTTTGTCCTTTGTTTGGGGATTGGATCATGAGAGAACTTTGAGTGAAGGTTTTTAGGTGTCTAGGGTCTGAAGAGAGTGAAAAGGAATGAGTTAAAATGGGCTGTAGGCGTCACATATATATCAAGATATCTCAACCGCCTAAGTGGGTCCCATAGGGAGCTGCTTGTGTAGTCTGACGAAAACGTAAATATCACTCTACTCCGATATCGTATCGACAAACGGTTTAATGCGTTAAAAATTAAACTCATAGATATTTAATTTGGTGGGTGGATCACCCCGTAAATCCAAGTATGTTGAGAAAAAAGCTCAGTAACATTAGAGCTAAATATTTAGTAAAATTATGAACGTAACTTGCCCCAACTTTTGTCGACATGTGCTTCATAACTCGCTTGACTTCAAAACATATGATACGGATATTATATGGTTCAAATACCTTAAAACACTGCCTCATTATCATATTAAGCATCCCTAGTTTTAACCCGAAAGTACGGGTTACATCATCCTTGATTCGTTTAACTTCTAACTTCTAATACTTGTTAACCACTCTTATATATCCTTGTATCATTTAAGACTAATAGGATTAACTTCTTATCATGTCAAATATAATCTCTTCCCGAATTTAAGTCGACTAAATTACGGCGTGATTTAACATATGCGAATATGGGTTGTAACAATTTCTTACTATTTGTTTCAATAATTTAAATGTTGAAAAGAAGACTTGTGTCATCAGCTGAGAAAATTAAAAAGAGAAAAGAGGAAAGCAAGTCGACATATTGTAAACTCCTTTTCTAGGACGAGATTAGCCTGAAAAATGAGGAGAATGTTTTTTCTTTTACTCGCATTCTTCAATGTTTATATCAAGTTATATTTACTTGTCTAAATTCAACCAATCCCGCTTATACAAGCACCTATGTTTATAGATGAAGTCCATACCATATACCTTCTTAACCTCTTTTACTTCCGAGTATAAACTAGAGTAAATTTCCTAGGGGCTAGCCTCTTTTTGTTGCCAATGATAATCTTAAAGTTGTTGCATATCACTACCTCCGTCGCATTTTAACTGTTGATTTAGCTATTTTTACGTCATTAAGAAAATAATAAATTATATAGGGTAAAATCGATTCATATTAAATACTCAAATAATAGAGCGACAAGTGGAAGCGGAGATAGACGGAAATTGAGATAGGTGGAAACCAAGACTGGGGGCAACAGCTTTGGTTAGCACCGGAGAGCCCCGAAGGAAAGATTGCTAATGAAAATAAAGGAGTGCCTGCCACCCGGTAATATTCAATGAAGAATATTCTGCAATATTAAATACGCAGTCCGTTATAGAGGATTATGGCATTCATAGCATGGCGTTACACATTCTTCAATAGCTCCCATAATTGTCATTTAAGAGGGGCTTGATCCTAAGACCTCGTTCCCTAGGTGCAACTATAAATAGGGGTTTCAACAACTATTGTAAGGACTCGGATTTTCTGACAAACTTATGCTACACATTATTCTAAGCTCAATAATACTTTATTTCTTGTTTATTAGTATTATTATTGCCTACGGAAGCTCTGCTCCCGAAACCAAGCTATCTGCTATCTTATCTCGATTTCAACGCTAAGTCTTGCATTTTTATTTTATTTATTTATTATTTTGGGATCAAATCGATTCTCTTGTCTATAAACCACATATAAATTCAACTGTATCATTTTACGGGTAAACAGTTTGGCGCCCACCATGGGGCTTAGACATGCATAATTGGGTTGATCCTTGCATCTATTACTAACCTGTTTAAATTCTTTGTTTCTTAGCAAAAAATCATAAAAAATGGCATATAACAATGTAAATATTAGGCACAACATTGAGGCTCAAGGAAATCATCCTCAATACGAAGATTCGATTAACGATACCCGCAACGAGGAGAGCGTAGTCACACCGATCCATGGCGGACAATATCCACAACACGTTTGAGAGACAACTTTTTATGATGCTGAAGACGAGCACGTTGTGGAAACAGTGAGAATCTTAAGGGAGCAACAAAGGGCTATTATGGGCCATCTCTCATGACAAGATCAGGTCATGACGGAGTTGAAGCAAGAATTGTTGGGTGCTTCCAACAACGCAAATGGAAGAGGTCCAGTTCCTCCCGGTGCTCCCGCAAACCAAACAGCACAAAGGGCTGATAACAACACCCTGAGGGGTGAGGTTGGCTTCGACAGGACCGGGGTGAACGGCACCGGATCCGGTAACAACAATGAGAATGGTCCCTTTAAACCCGAACTCATGCGGTTTATGAGGAAAATAAATGCCCAAATATATCAAATCCCGGGTGCACCGCCGGTGTTGAAAGGACCAGACTCAAAGAAGTACACCTAGTTGCCGTTCAAACCAAGCGAGGAACTGGAGTTGATACCGAAGCGGTTCAAAATATCACACATGCCAAAATATGACGGGACTTCGGATCCTCAGGAGCACATCACCACCTATACAATGCCGGTGAAAGGAAACGACTTAGCGCCGCACGAAATTGAATCAGTCTTGTTGAAGAAGTTCGGGGAGACCCTCACGAAAGGGACCCTGACATGATACTCATTTTTACCCGAGCACTCCATATATTCCTTCGAGATGCTCACAAATTCTTTTATCAAGGCCCATGCCGGGGCCAGGAAGGTGCAGGCCCGAAAGGCCGATATATTCAGAATTGTACAAGGGGAGCCCGAATTGCTGCGGGAGTTCATGAACGGGTTTTAGAAGGAGAGGATATTGCTATCGGTCGTGCCAGATGAAGAGGCAGTTGAGGCATTTACTAAAGGGCTGAATCCGAGGAGTTCTGATGCTTCCCGGAAACTGAAAGAAAGTCTGCTCGAGTTCCAGGAAATAACATGGGCAGATGTTCACAACTGATACAAGTCAAAGATAAGAATTGAGGATGACCAGCTCGATTTTCCGGCATCAACCAAAGGTCGGGACCGAGAGAAGAATAAGGAAAAGTTGAAGGATGATTTTGACGTAGACCGACAGTCTTCCTGTGGTCAGTTTTTACCTTACAAAAGGGCCGAAGGACGTGGCAGAGGTTTTCGGTCGGCGGATAGGTTCGCTACCGATAGGAGAGCGGATCGAGACCGGAATAATAGATCGTTCCAAGACAAAGAGGTGTCGGCCCCCCGGGACTCTACCTAGTTTAGGCTGTCCGAATTCAATTTCAACGTCAGCGTAGTGGAATTAGTGTCGGCTACGATGAACATTAAGGAAGAACAGTTCCCGAGGCCGATGAGATCCGACCCTAGTCAGAGGGATCCTAATCTATGGTGCGAGTACCATGAGACCAACGACCACCAAAACGGGGACTACCAATATCTGCGCAAGGAGGTGGTGACTGGGCTAAGAAGAACTATGGCCGCAATCGGGATAACGCAGAACCCTAAAAAACTATAGTAGATCTCCATCGTCTAACAATCAACATAATTTTTGGGGGGAACGTGATTAATGGTGTAACCTTTTCGGTAGCAGAAAAGACAAAGGTATCAGTGACCCACAGCAAGAGACTCCGAGAAGTCATCGAAGATGGCATCACCTTCACGAAGGAAGATGCAGATAGACTCCTACTACCGCACAATGATGCCCTGGTAATTTCTCTTAATGTTTTAGATTTTAAAATTAAACGTGTTTTGGTGGGCCCAGGAAGTACAACCAATATTATTCAATGGAGAGCTGGACCAAGCTAAGCTGACCGGAAGTATCATTCTTACCACAAAGTTGTTCATCAGGTTTATTTAGCAAGCGTGATAACCCGACGGGAGATTCTGCTGCCTACGAATGCCGGAGGGTTAATAAAGATGACCCTTTTTGAAGTAGTAGACGGAGATATGGGTTACAGTATTATTCTTGGAAGACCGTGGCTACACGAGATGAACGATGTGCTGTCAACATACCATCAACTTCTGAAATTCCCAACTCCGGAGGGAATTAAACATATAAGAGGAGACAAACCGGCGGCAAGGGAGATGAATGCGATCTCAGTTTTTAGTAGCAAAGGGAAGGAGCATGTGGCATAGCAATTACAGGAATCGATGCCTGCTCTCAAGCCAAACGCAGTTAACCAGGGAGAGGAGTCGTCGGAATCCTATCAGGTACCAAGATACTTCCAGGTACCAGAAGAAACAGATGTAACCAAATCCACAGCGGAAGAGCTCGAGCAAGTCGCACTGTTCAAAAAGTTCTTAGAGATGAAGTTCCACTTGGTGACAGGATTAAACCCCGAGCTCAGGTCAGGATTTATAGCATTTATTAAATTTAACGTTGACTATTTTGTGTGGTCGCATGCGGCTATGACAGGTATCCCACCAGAGGTGGCTGCGCATAAGTTAAGCCTGGATCCTAACATCTCTTTGGTAAGGCAGAAGAAACATCATATTGTCGAGGTCAGAAACAAATTTATCAAAGAAAAGGTAACTCGATTGCTTGATATCGGTTCAATCAGGGAGGTAAAGTATCCTGATTGGCTAGCTAATGTAGTAGTAGTTCCAGAAAGACTAATAAATTTTGCATGTGCGTAGATTATAAGGATCTGAATAAGGCATGCCTAAAAGACTCATTCCCATTGCCAAACATTGATCAAATAATTGATGCGACAGCTGGGCACAAGTTGATGAGTTTCCTCGATGCCTATTCCGGGTATAATCAAATCAAAATGAACCCAGAGGATCAGGAAAAAACTTTGTTCATAACAAACTTTTGCACATATTGCTATAATGTGATGCCTTTAGGGCTTAAGAACGCCGGAGCCACTTATCAGAGGCTCGTGAACAAAATGTTTGAAAAACAAATAGGGAAAACAGTGGAAGTTTACATAGATGATATGTTGGTTAAATCTTTGAACACATGTGATCATCTGAAACACCTCCAAAAAACCTTCGACATACTAAGAAAGCACAACATGAAGCTTAACCCCCAAAAATATGCATTCGGAGTCAGCTCCGGTACGTTTTTAGGGTTCCCGGTGTCACAAAGGGGGATCGAAGTCAATCCCGATAAAATTAAAGCCATCGAAGACATTCTCGACCAGTTGTCAAATGTGAAAGAGGTCCAGAGGTTTACAGGAAGATTGGCTGCTTTAAGCAGGTTCATTTCCCAGTCTTCAGAAAAGTTCCATCACTGCTTCTCACTTCTGAAGAAGCAAACTTCAAATGGACTCTTGAGTGCCAGCAGGCTCTGAAAGATTTGAAAAGCTATTTATCGAGCCCTCCATTACTATCGAAACCGGAAGAAGGAAAACAACTGCTGATTTACTTAGCAGTCTCGGAGGTAGTGGTAAGCGCCGTTTTAGTCCGTGAAGACGAAGGCATGCAATATCCTATTTATTATGTTAGTAAAGATTTTAAAGGGGGCGGGAACTCTCTACCCACACCTCGAAAAACTGGCCCTAGCTCTCATAGTCGCCGCTCGAAAGCTTAGGTTTTATTTCCAATGTCACCCGATTGATGTGGTGACAACCTTTCCCCTGCGGAATATACTTCACAAACCTGAACTTTCAGGTCGACTAGCCAAGTGGGCAGTTGAAATGAGTGAATTTGACATACAGTATAAACCTAGGACTACGATCATGTCACAAGTATTGGCCGACTTCGTGGACGATTTTAGTCATAGACTGCTGCCTTTGGCCACCAAAGAAGCGGTAATGGTGTCGGAATCGACATCGGGCGTCTGGACCTTGTTCACGGACGGAGCTTCCAATGTGAAAGTGTATGGGCTCGGTGTAGTGTTAATCACGCCTTCGGGAGAAACCCTAAGGTAGACCATAAGAACTGTTCCCTTGACTAACAATGAAGCGGAGTATGAGGCCTTAATTATAGGACTCGAGTTGGCCCGGGGACTAGATCCCGAGGTCGTAGAATCAAATGTGATTCCCAACTGGTAGTAAATCAGGTCTACGGGATCTTCGATGCCAAAGAAGAACGCATCTAACAATATGTAGTGAAAGTCTAGGCTTTGCTTGCATGGTTAAGGGAATGGTCAATAACCCATATTCCTAGGGAAAATATGCGGAAGCAGACGCACTGGCCAATCTGGGCTCATCCACGGAAATAAAGGGACCAGACTTCGGTACGGTCATGTAGCTTATGCATTTGATATTGGATGTGAACAGCTATTATAAAGTAAATGCAACCAATTTGGTCTAGACTGGAGGAATGAGATCATTGACTATCTCGAGCACGGAAAATTACCCGAGGATCCCAAGGCATCCCGAGCACTGCGCACTAAAGCAGCCCGATGCTGCTTCAGGGGAGGTCAACTGTATAGAAAATCTTTCCAAGCCCGCTGGCCCAATTTTTAGGATCCTTCGAAGCTAATTACATCATGAGAAAAGTTCACGAAGGAATCTGTGGAATCACTCGGGCGTGGATTCCTTAGTATTAAAGCTAATTAGGGAAGTATACTACTGGCCCCGGATGGAACAAGACGCTGAGACTTATGTTCAGAAATGCGATAAGTGTCAATGCCACGCACCGTTGGTGCATCAACCGACAGATCCATTGCACTCAGTTTGTCGCCCTAGCCATTCATGAAATGGGGGATGGACATAGTCGGTCTGCTGCCGCCGGCTCCCGGTAAGGTAAGATTTCTTTTTGTTTTAACTGACTACTTTTCTGAGTGGGTTGAAGCAGGTCCTTACGAGAAAATCGACGAGCGTGAAGTAGTGGATTTCCTATGGGAGAACATAATTTACAAGTTCGGGATACCAAAAGAGATAGCCTACGACAACGGGCCATAATTTACAGGCGTAAAGGTCACAAAGTTCCTTAAAGACTTGAAAATCAGAAGAATCACATCATCGCCATACCACCCGAGCACAAACAGCCAAGCGAAATCGACAAACAAAGTGATTATTCAAAACATCAAAAAGAGATTGGAAGCAGCCAATGACAAATGGCCCGAAGAACTACCGTGAGTACTATGGGTGTGCCGAACAACGGCCAAATCAAGCACGGGGGAGACACCTTTCTCTCTCGTATACGGAGTAGAGGCCTTGATCCCGGTGGAAGTAGGAGAACCTACCATCAGATACTTTCGGGCGGACGAAGAAACAAACAACAAAGCATTACTAGTCATATTGGAGCTGCTCGACGAACGCAGGGACTTAACGCATATAAGGATGGCGACCCAAAAACATAGAATGGAAAGATATTACAACCGAAGAGCCAACCTCCATATTTTCAAAGTGGGAGACTTGGTTTTAAGGAAAATGACTCAAAATACATGAGAGCTCAACGCGGGAAAGTTAGGTCCAATGTCGGAAGGCCCCGGGTTTCAGCTATCACCGGAAAGGATCATACGAATTGGAAAATCCAGATAGAGTAAAATTGCCAAGCAAGTGGAATGTGGCACACCTGATGATGAGCATCGCATCGCCTATACTGAAAGTATGTGCTACACTCTTTTTTCCTTCGTCCAGTTTTTCTCCCAATTGGGTTTTTCTGGCAAGGTTTTTAACCATGTAGCAACGGAAAGCATACTATGGAGAAAGCACCGTTAGGACAAATAAGACCTTTAAATGAAAAGGCATGAAAGTAACAAGCCACTACGAGACTATTAGATAGCCTTTTGCTCGATAGCAAGTTCCTACCAGAAAATAAAGCTTGCTATCGGGCCAAAGGTTATCCGATCGTTCACGGTGCAAGTCACTGGGGGATGGTTAGGTAATCTTTGGCTCTATAGTAAAGTTCCTAACGAGAAGTAAAGCTTGCTATCAGACCAAAGATTATCCAACCATTCATTAGTGGGATCTTCAAAGGATCAAGACTTCCAGTGTTCAAATTCGTATTCTTCGCATTCGAACACTTGGGGGGGTGGGATGGAATGATAATACGAAAATATGACTGCCACATACACCGGGACTACGAAATCCAAAAACAAAGATGTATCATCGGGACCGGGGACTGCGTGACCAGCCATGTAGAAACAACTTGTACAAATTAGCCACATATAATGGCAATTTCTTTTTCAGCACAACGAATGCTTATGTATTTTTGAAAATGGAAGGAATAAAGTAAAGACCTTTTATTTTTATCTTGTTTCTTGTCCGAACGATGAATTAATTTTATCTTTTGAAAGTTAATCAAGTAATTTAAATGCTAGTGCCAGAATGAATAGGAGACGTCCTCTTCAGGAGCACCGTAAACATAAGAGGACCCTCTCTTATGAAACCCTTATAGTAAAGGGTTGGTTCCAGAAGAATTCTTGCCCGGGATCCAAATACTATCGGGGAAAAATCACAAACGAAACCTTGCATAACTCGACGCAAAGAGAAAAATTTGCGCAATACTTAAACGAAAAAAGTGCTTCTATATAACAAACGTTCCAAGCAGCGCAAGTACAAAAGTATGAAGTGGAAAACAAAAAAGAAAGAAAGAAAAAAGGCTAAACTACTGCATCCCCAGAACCCGATAGAAGAGAAGCATTCGCGCCCTCGGGAGAAGTAGGTGGATCTGCCACCGACTCAAGATCTTTAACTTCATCATCATCCCCTTCAAGTGCCTCCTCAGTTCCCAAGAACTCGGAATCGGAACCAGAAGAGTCAGTAGCATCAGGTTGGACCGGGAGACCCCTTCAGGCAGTTGACTCCAGCTCACGGGCCATGGCAATCTTGGCATCAAAGATAATGATACCTGCTTTGGCCTCTTCCGGGGTTTTTCTCCTCATGCTATACATAGAATATGTTTTTTCAACAATGAGGGAAGTCGTTCGGTGCTGAAGCTCCTCCTTAAGCTGGTCAAGCTCGGTCAAAAGGTTATTTCGCTCAAATCTAGCGGCCTGAAGGCTGATGTCAAGGTCACAGATAGTGGAGTTATAAACTTTATTATGCTCCACGACCTTCCTATTCTTCTCTTTCATCCAGGCATGCTTCTCCTCAGCAGCAACAACCTCTTTAGCTTTGGAATTTAAGGCTGCCTCCAAATTATTTAGTCTTTCAGTAGAGGCAGCCTCGCGATCGATAGCAGCAAGAACAGCATTTTGGACCACGGTCCACTTTGCCTTGGCCTCTTGAAAGTGTATCCTTAATAGGACGGGCCCTTGGATGAGGATCACCACCTCTTTCTCGCTCTGATGCAACCGAGCCTGCAACTCAACGGCCTCGGTAGCTTGTGCTTCCAGTGTCGGGAGGCGAGCAACAATTTGATCTCGTTTGGCCAACAGTTGATCCCGCTCCGATGTGAGTTTCTCTTTATCAAGGATCATCGTTTGAAGGCCCTCGAAAGCAAGAAAGTTAGCCTGCAAAAGCAAATGTTCAAATAGAAAATCCTATCATTGCAAAGCTAGAAGAAACAATTGAGGGAACAAACATCGTACCGCAGATGAGTTGTGCATGACATTGTTTATCATACATTCTCCCGAGAGAGAATGTATTTTATTCTTATCTTTATCTGAAGCTAGAGGCTTCAGGTAATTAGCAAGTTCCACCAGCCGGGACAATAGATGGCACCCGGTAGAGATCGAGAAGGAAATGTTCCTCCTCCTCTGAGGAACTTCGGAATGGGGCGAATAGTTATGCCCCAAATTCCCATGGACCGGGGAATGGGGAGTAGGGACATCCTCTTCTCGGGTGTCTGCGACAGGTGGAGATGATGTAGTAGTTGCTGGTGGAGAAGGCATGATTAGCGAGGAAGGAGATAAAGCTGATGGCATTGTAGATTGAGAAGCAACTGCGGCAAAATCAGTGCTAGTTATTGGTTGCTCATCAATCGAAGATGGAAATGGCCTGGTACCCAGCCTTACGGTATTGAGAGCAGCGACTGGGGCCCGAAAGCGAGAGTTGGCATCCTCTAATATATCACACTCTCCCTAAAGCGCATGAACATCGTCCTCGGTTGGTGTAACTAGATCAACAAATTGAGCATTCTGTTGAGCTGATGAAGGTCGTCGTCTTCTATGTAGAGAAGCCCCTTCACTGGCTCCCATTTCATCATCGATCACCATGGTATCTACGGCTGGCTTGGGCGCGACGCTCTTTACCTTTTTATTTTTACCCTCGGTCGTAGAGGAACGTCGCCTTTTTTGTTGCTTGTTCTTCGGCCGGGGACTCCGAGAGGAAGCACCTGCACCGAAAGCAAGTCCGACGACACCCGTTTGGGGTGAAGGCCTCCTACAGCAACCTCGCCGCATCTGTGGGATCAGCCAAAATGTCCTCCTCGGGGACGTTAATAGAGCCCTATGGAAGACATGAATTCAACAAAAGGAAAAGTTAGCCAACTTTCTTATATGTGAGATAAAAACAAGATAAGTTTGAGAATCAACTTACCATGATTTTTGGCCTTCCATCCGTATTTAAGGGCCAGTTCTTTCCACCAGCGTGTCTCGAGCGTGGTGACATCCAAAATCTTTTGGACACACTGATCCAAGCCTTCAAACCTAGGTGGTGTCCACTGAGTTACTGAAATAATAAAAAGAGAAGGATCAAGCAATAGCATGAAACAACCTTTAAAAAGGACGGATGTTGAACTTACGTGTACGATTCCATGACTCGGGAAAAGATGGAGTTGTGGCCGGGATGATATCCCTGGTCGCAATTATAATGAACCGCTCCATCCACCCACGATCGTTGTCATCATCCATGCTGGTGTGCAAAGCATGGTTATCACGTTTGTTGAAGTTTATCATTCTCCCACGAAAAAGCTTGGGGGAATAAAGATGGTCACTGTCAAAATCCTTGGTTGTACTAAGCTTTCTGGGGATTGTGGTGGTCACTGTAGGAGGAGCAACATCATCGGTGCTTTCTTTGTTTTTTGAAGAGCTTGAGTTCTTGGAAGAAGAGGCCATGATTAGCAGATGAAAATAAGAGTTCTTTGAAGAAGAAGATTAAAGAGGAGTAAAAACCAGGAAAAGTTAGATGCAAAGAAGTTGAGAGAGCTTTGAAAAACTGTGAAATGTAAAAGAATAAGGATGAAGTGTATAAGTTAAGGAATAGGCGGCTAAAATCGTGGCCATGATTAACTCGAGAATCGGCAAAAGTAATGCTAAATCGTGGGATGACGAGTGTTCGGGGCATTAAATACGGAGAGGCGTGCGTCTAATCAAGCGTCAGAAACTTTTGAGAGGGGGTCAGAAAAATTTCCGCCAAGAAAGGTACCTTCACCAACTTCCCGATGATACAAGGATGTACTACCGGAAAGCAGGGGGACTATCTGTATAGTGTAAATCGGTTCATATTAAATACTCGTATAATAGAGCGACACGTGAAACCATTGATAGATAGAAAGTGAGACATGTGGAAACCAAGACCGATGGCAGTAGTTTCGGTTAGCACCGGAGAGCCCCGAAGGGAAGATTGCTAATGAAGACAAACAAGTGCTTGCCACCCGGTAACATTAAATGAAAAATATTCTACAATATTAAATATACAGTCCATGATAGAGGATTATGGCATTCATAGCCTGCTGTTACACATTCTTCAATGGCCTCCATAATTGTCATTTAAAAGAGATTTGAACATAAGACCTTGTACCTTATGTGCAACTATAAATAGGGGTTTCAACAACCATTGTAAGGACACGAATGTTCTGACAAACTTATGCTACACATTATTCTAAGCTCAATAACACTTTATTTCTTGTTTATTGGTTTTATTATTGCCTACGGAAGCTCTACTCCCGGAACCAAGCTATCTGCTATCTTATCCCAATTTCAACGCTAAGTCTTGCATTTTTATTTAATTTATTTATCATTTTGGGATCAAATCGATTCGCTTGTCTATAAACCACGTATAAATTCAACTATACCGTTTTACGGGTAAACATAAATATAAAGTATAATTTACTAAGTTATCCCTGAAATATTTTTTGAGAATTGAGCAGTATTAAAAAGAACTACTACTTATTATATTAAGGGTATAATTGACAATAAAAAATAAATTTAGTCTTAAATTCCTAAAGTGATAATTATTTGAATATTGTTGTTTTAGCTAAAGTGACTATTAATTTGGGACGGATGGAGTACTGTATTGAAATTAGCAATAGTAGTATTTCTTTGTTAATTTTCAAAAAAATTAAAAATGTATTATTTCAATTCCTCCCAAGGTAACCTAGCTAGTAGCTACTCAAATGGCTATTTATTTCCCGCAATAGATTGTGTAATTTAGTTTTATTGATGAGTACCACAAATCTGCACAACGTTCCTACGAAGAATAGAAATTTTTTTTCCAACAAGTATACTTAGCGAAGAATAATTAACATACAAGGAAACTAAAACACTCGTATTATCATACTTACATTTGCTCAACAAGAGTCTCTTAAGTATTGGTTAGAGATTGTATGATAGTGGAGATTAGGTGTGAGATTTAAAGAATCAGTTCTTACTTTACAGAAATCTCTAATTTGTGCCAAAAGATGATTTTTTGTAGTAGTAATATGAAGCGGTCCAAAAATGGTGTGGAAACAATATGGATGATGCGTATATGCAGTAAAATTTTTGTTGAGACGCAGTTGTTGTTACTGAATTGCCACGTGCACCCACTGCCTTATGCCACTGCAATAGTCTGTTGATTAGTGATCTGGATCAAAAAGCACCAGAATTAAATTGGTATTGAATTCGAGTCGTTAGACCCCTTAACGTAGCAGTAGAATCGTAGACGACATTAATTCTTTCCTTCTTTAATTTATTTTATCGGCTCGTTTCAATTATTTACCTGACAATAACAGTCGCATAGTCAAAGGAAGAAATAAAGAAAAAACGTTATAGAGGATGAGCAGTAAATTAATGCATGGCTTTGACTGACAAAAGAAATAATCAAGGATTCCGAAAAACATACAATTGAATAACCAACCTTTTGATTTTTTGGCTGAATACATAGCCTTTTAAACTTGTCCAAAATTTTCATTTGGACACTCAAATTAAACTATATTCCAATTGAACACTCAAATTAATGTTAGGGAAAGATATCATATACCTAATGCTGACATGGCGTTACACATCTTTTGGGAGAGTGATATAGTTATAAATTATGCTTTTATGGGCCCCACGGTCAAGTGTATTTTCTCCTTCTTGTTGTCAGGGACCATCTATCCCTGATACCAACATTGAAACCGAGATATTCAAATTCAACCAAAACCGAAATATTTTGAAATTATTTAGCTACATACAACAGAATATGAAACTCCTTGTTGAGACCTTGTAGATTTCGAAAATACTGAGCAAGCATGTCCCACGTCAATTTCCTATGTAAAATGCACCCTGAGAATTGGGAAAAAAGAGCATGAGCAAACCCCACATAAATCTTTGATATTCAAAAATGAAGAAAAGAAATGCTTACATGGTTTTGATTTTCTTTGAAATTAGATCACATTGCTAACCAATATATTATATATGGGGTTGAATGCCATAATATATGTGTGTTTAAAAGCATGTATTTTTCTCAAATATATCGTGGTTCTGAGAAAGGTTTTCTCGCCGGTAAAAATTGGAGCTTCACCGAAAATTTTCTTGAGACACATATCTGATGAACGAAATCTAATTTTCCTTCAGATTCAAGTGCCAACCTAGCTGGGAAAATGGATTGTCGGAAAAAGTAGAGTTTGCCGAAAACTAATTGAGACTCAAATCTGATTTTTGTTTTCCCTGTCAACTTCTCTTCCACATAGGAAGTGAGACTCACGCACTTCACTTGGTATTAAATTGTTAGGATCATATCACTTAAAATGTTCAATAGGTTAAACCTTAAGCTTAGGCGTCTAAAGGAAATTTTTTGACAAGTTTAAGTGTAACCTTGATTTTTCAAAATAAATTCAGCATATTCCTAGGAAAGGGAACAAAGGAAAGGAAGTACATAACAATGGGATAAGTACTAAGTAGGGAGTACTGCCTTGTCTTTTCTTTTACGTACTTCCTTACGGTACATTATTTTTCGTTAACAACACATGGCGGGAAAAGAGCTTAAGTTCAAATGAGATATTAAAATATTAATAGCAAGTTTTTTCAGGCCAAAAGATTTTTTTTCTCAAAGTTAGAGATGTTTGGTTAAGTTTTAGGAGGAAAACGTGTTTTTAAGTAGAAATAGAAATTGTTTTTGAAATGCTGAAAAATATAGTTTCTTGCTTAATGCAAAAGCAGAAGTTGTTTATAATTTTCCTCTCGAACAAAATACCCTTGACAAAAATTTATGTTAGTAATCTGTGCAAAGTAATTCTGGAAATAAAATAACGTAAAAAAGAATGAGAATTCAGAATTTTCGTAAGAAAAATCTGAGGGAATGACCTACTATTTATAGACAACAGGTTGAGTTTAGACGAAGAGGTGTAACTCTTCGAGATGACCGTTCACATAAAACGGCTATTACGTAAATGGCTATTAAAGCAAAATAAAACGGGAAAATCAAACGCGGAGGAAAATTAATTTACCGTTACAAAAACGGCTAATTTGGATAAAAATAATATTACGTTAATCTTAATATTAACAAATAAATTTGGTCCAAATAATTAATCAATCAGATCATTTGACCAAATCCAAGTACAAATCCAAATCCGAAGCCGAGCCGAGCGAGCGAGCGACGACGATGGCGACGTGAGGCTTGCCTTCTTCTCAACTCTTTAAGAGTTAGAAGAATAATAATTGTATATATACCCACCAATATGGGGATAATGTCCCTTTGTCAAAGAGAGAAGTTCAAATATTTTATTTTTTCCTCCATTTCCCATTCACTCTATTTTAAGCTATTACAAGCTTAAACCCAACAATCCCCCATATGACTGGTGAATGGCTATATCACGAAAATATGCATGAAAAACTATGTGATTTACAAGCAAGGATTAATCGCATCTGGATAAGTAGGTTTCTCTTTGAACTTTTCGTAGTGAATTTATGTCGGATATACTCGGTCAACCGGTAGATTTGATATCTTTCAACAGTCAATCTTTGGTATATACCTAGGCAACCATACGTCACACAATCAACCCTTAACCGTCGTTGGTTCTCATTGTTGTGTTCGTTTCAGCCATGAACACCGCCTGGTTTCATATGTGCGTAGAAAATTGACCTTACAAAATTCTCTTTAAAGCGGCTAACACATTACACTTACATAGGTGATTCCTAAACATGTCATCCCGTAGATACACTTTTTGATATACCCCATATCAAATTTAGAAACCATTAAAAAGCCTTAATATTTTATCCTTGGTACTAAACATTGTCTCATCACGAGAATGGACCAAAATTTTTAGTTGACAATGTTGAACCATCATTAATGACTTTGTTTGATCTCCTTGAACCTAGATCTTGGGATCTCCAGTCTTCTAGGTAGAGTTTTCGCCACAATGACTTGAACTCGGCCATAGTCTCATTCCCCTCGATGATCTTTCAACTAACTCTCTAGTTAGGCCTTTTGTAAGCGGATCCGATATATTATAGCTTGACTTTACGTAGTCAATTATGATAATCCCCTTAGAGAGTAGTAGCCTAACAGTTTTATGTCTTCATCGTATATGACGAGATTTGTCGTTATACATAAAGCTCCCAGCCCTTCCAAGTACTGCTTGACTATCACAATGTATGCAAATTGGTGCCAACTGTTTGTGTCAAAATGAAATATCTTCCAAGAAATTTCGGAGCCATTCAATTTCTTTACCGGCTTTATCTAAGGCTATGAACTCAGCCTCTATTGTAGAGCGGGCAATACAAGTTTGTTTGAACGACTTTCAAGATATCACTCCTCCACCAATAGTGAATACATATCCACTTGTGGATTTAGAATCAGTTGAATCGGTGACCCAATTTGCATCACAATATCCCTCAATCACCGAAGGGTAATTACTATAGAGCAAAACAAAGTCTTGGGGTATGTTTTAAATATTCCAAAACTCGTTTCATCGCCATCCAATGAGATTGACTTGGATTACTCGTGTATCGACTCAATTTACTTATAACACAAGATTTATCTGGACGAGTACAATTCATGATATACATTAAACATCTCAACACACGAGCATAATCCAATTGTGATATGCTTTGGCCTTTGTTCTTTGTAAGAGTAAGATTCACGTTAATTGGAGTCTTTGCAACTTTAAAATCTAAGTGCTTAAAGTTTTCAAGTACTGTTTTAATGTTATGAGATTGAGACAATACCAGACCTTGAGGAGTCTTATAGATCTTAATATCCAAAATTAAATAGGCAACTCCCAAGTCTTTCATATCAAACTTGCTAATTAGCATACGCTTAGTTACATTTATGTTGGCACTGTCAATACTCATTATCAGCATATCATCTACATATAAGCAAACAATGATAATGTGATTTGGAATATTTTTAATGTACACACATTTATCACATTCACTTATCTTAAAACCATTTAACAATATTATTTTGTCAAATTTTACATGCCATTGTTTGGGTGCTTGTTTTAGTCTGTAAAGCGACTTAACAAGTCTACATTTTTTTTTTTATTTACCTGGAACCACAAACCCTTCAGGTTGTTCCATATAAATTTCTTCCTCCAAATCTCCATTTAAGAAGGTTGTTTTAACGTCCATTTGATAAATTTCAAGACCATATACCGCAGTTAATACTACTAATATTCGTATGCACATAATTCTTGTAACTGGAGAGTATATATCAAAATAGTAAAGATCTTCTCGTTATCTATACCATTTGACCACAAGTCTTGCCTTATATTTGTAAATAGTACCATCATCTTTCATTTTCCTCTTAAAAATCTATTTAGAACCCAACGATTTATTGTTTGGAGGAAGATCAACCTATTCCTATGTATGGTTGTTCAGTATGGAATCTATTTCACTATTGACTGCCTCTTTCTAAAATAATGATTCGGAAGAAGATATAACTTCTTAAAATGTTCGAGGCTCAGTTTCCAATAAGAAAGTCACAAAATCTGGTCCAAACAAAGTAGACGTTCTTTGAAGTTTACTATATCTTGGATCCTCCTGATTATACGTACTTTCTTTTGTTTCTTCCCGAGGTCGTTTAGATCCTTCACCAATCGACTCATATTATTTTTTATACGGATATATATTTTCGAATAATTCAGCATTAATCGTATTATTATGAATGCCGGAATTTTCTAATTTATGACTAGAAATAGATATGCATTACTATTGGTTGCATATCATATGAAAACACAATCAACGGTTTTCGATACTATCGTTACCCTTTTGGGTTTAGGAACTTGCACTTTTTCTAAACACCCCTACACTTTAAACTAATTCAAGATGGACTTCCTTCCTTTCTATTTTTCATATGGAATGAATTGCGTTTTGCTATGGGATACTCGGTTTAGAATCTGGTTAGCCGTAAGAATGGCTCCCCCCTCCCCACAAGTTCTGTGTAAATGAAACTTCTTAACAACGCGTTCATCATCTTCATTAATGATTGATTCTTTCTTTCCGCAATCCCATTTGATTGTGGCGTGTAAGGGGCCGCCGTTTGATGAATAATTCCATATTCTAAACATATTTATTCAAAATGAGATTCATATTCATCACCTCTATTACTTCTTATCATTTTGATTTTCTTGTTAAGTTGCGTTTCAACTTTATATTTGTATTACTAGAACGCATCTATTACTTCATCTTTACTATTAAGTAAGTAAATATAGCAATATCGAGTACTGCCGTCAAAAAAGGTTATGAAATACTTCTTTCCACCGCGAGATGGTATTGACTTTATGTTGCAAATATCCGTGTGAATTAAGTCTAAAAGATTTGAACTCCTTTCAACAGACTTATAAGGATGTTTAACAACTTAGATTCCATATATATTTAACATTTTGATTTGTTGCATTCAAACTTTGGCAATACTTCCAAATTAATTATTTTTCACAAGATTTTATAATTGACATGTACCAAACGTATATGCCATAAATCATTTGACTCAAGTAAGTAAGAAGAAGCTAAAATTTTATTATTCCCAACGACCATTATGTATAGGGCAAAATATGTTCGTATTAAATACTCGCATAATAGAGCGACACATGGAACCAGAGACAGATGGGAAGCAAGGCAAATGGAAATCATGTCGAGGGGCAGCAATCTCAGTTGTCCCCGAAGGTAATGCTGCTCATAACTACAAATAAAGGCCTACCACCCGAGAACATGCAATGGAAAATATTGTATAACATTAAGTACGCAGTCCGTTACAGAGAATATGACATTCATTGCATGTCGTTACATATTCTTCAATGACCCTCATACTTTTTATTTAAGAGGGGCTTGATCCTATGACCTTGTTCCCTAGGTGCAACTATAAATAGTGAGCTCAACAGCCATTGTAACAAATGCATTTTCTGACAAACTTATGCTCTCTATTGTTTGAAGCTTAATAACACTTTATTGTCTTGCTTATTAATATTGTTATTACTGCCTCCGGAAGCTCTGCTCTCGAAATCAATATCTCTGTTGTCGTAGCTCGATTTCAATGTTAAGTCTTATTTTCTTATTTAATTTATTTATCATTTTGGGATCAAATCGATTCGCTTATCTATAAACCACATAAATTCAACTGTACCATTTTACAGGTAAACACTTTGAGCCCACCGTGGGGCTTAGACAGTTGTGTAATTGAGTTGATCCTTGCATCTATTACTAACCTGTTTGATTCTTTGTTCTTAGCAAAAATCATAAAAATAGTTGATAACGATGTCAACATCGCACACAATGTTGAGGCCCAAGGAAATCAGCATCAGCACGAAGACTCGATCAGTGATACCCGCAATGAGGGGGATGAGGCCACACCGGTCCATGGCAGACAATATCCATGACATGTTCGAGAGGCAACTCTTGATGATGCTGAAAACGACCACGTCGCTGAAACAGTAAGGATCCCGAGGGAGCAACAAAAGGCTATTATGGGCCACCTCTCTCGAAAGAATCAGGTCATGACGGAGTTGAGGTAAGAATTGTCAGGCACTTCAAACAATGCGAATGGACGGGGTCCAGTTCCTCCCGGTGCTCCCTCAATCCAAACAACGCAGAGGGTCGACAACAACACCCTAAGGGGCGAAGTCGGCTTCGATAGGGCCAAGGGGGACGGTAACAGATGTGGTAACAACAATGAGAATGTTCCCTTTAAAACCAAACTCATGAGGTTTATGAGGGAAATAAATGACTGAATGGATCAATTTTCGGGTGCTCCACTAGGGGATCGGGGTTAAAATACTCATAACGACCAGCCGGATCGTTACAATCTTTTTATATCAAACATATGAAAAATTTAATTCTTAAAATAATCATATTTATGATAACTATTTTGCTATTAAATTTGTTCAGAAAAAATAATAATCGACTATATTATACTCAATGACTTGTATATTCAATCCAACATATCTCACACAATTAAGTTTTATATAGGAACAACATTTTAACTATGTTTACCTATAAATAAATCGATAAAATATAAAATAGATATAATCAATACTGAAGGATGAAATTTACATATCATGTTTTTGTAACATTTAAAAAAATATAACTTTTAAATTAAAAATGATTTTTTTTCTTATATTTCAAATAATATTTTTAAAGTGTATTTAAACAATTTCAAGCTTAAATATGTGGCTATAAAATTCTCACGTAAATTGTCAAGTTACTATATATCCAACTAAATAAACAACTATAAAATTCCCATATAAATTTTAAGAACAAATCCCCAATCAAAACCATATCAATGAAATACCCAGGTAAATTTGCAAAAATAAGTTTTCACCTAAAATCACACAAATAATCTTCAATTAATTTTTTAGGTAATAAATGTTTTAGGAAAAATCTCTAGCTAATATACAACAACAAAATTCCCAAGTAATTTCGTAGGTAAATCCCCAAGGAATAATCCCCAGGTAAAATTACAATAATAAATTTCAGGTAATTCCCTAGGTAATATAATTCCTATATAAATCACCAAGAAATAATCCCTAACTAAATCTGCAAGTAAGGTTACCCGGGAAGTTCCTACGAAATTACAAAGGAAATATTTATTTTATGTATTTGTTTATCGTTTACCTCCGAAATTACCTACGAAAATGATATTTGGGGATTAGTTTCCCAAATAAATCTCCAGGTAATATTTTGGGGCTAAATGGTGCCAATTGTATTTGCGGATTTACCTGGAGAAATTGAATTGGCAGGTAAATATTCTAGAGTCTAGGAATTATGAGATTTTTGCATGACAATTTGCAGCAATTATCTGCGAGAAAAATTCCTAGGTAAAATCCCCATGTAATGTAAGGTTTTCTTGTAGTGCATGGCATTGTTCACCATACACTCTCCCGAGAGAGATTGTATTTTATTCCTATCCTTCTCTACAGCTAGAGGCTTCAGATAATTGGCAAGTTTCACCGGCCGGGATAGCAAATGGCATTCAGTAAAAACCGATAGGGAGACACTCCTCCTCCTCTGAGGATCTGCGGAGGGGGCTGAATAGTTATTCCTCGAATTCACATGAACTGGGGACTGAGGGGGAGGGACATCATCCTCTCGAACGTTCGCGACCGGCGGAGATGATGTAGCAATTGCTGGTGGAGAAGGCAAGGGTGTTGAAGAAGGAGATAAAGCTGATGGCGTTGTAGGTTGAGAAGCAGCTACGAAAAAAGCAGTGCTAGTTATTGGTTGCTCATCAACCGAAGACGGAAGAGACCCGGTACCCAGCCTCACAGTACCGGGAACAACGACCGGGACTTGGAAGCAAGAGTTAACATTTTCTACTATATCACATTCTCCCCAGAGTGCTTGGACGTCATCCTCGGTTGGTGTAATTAGCTCAACAGATCGAGCATTCTGTTGAGCTAATGAAGGTTGTCGTCTTCTATGAAGAGAAGCCCCATCATCATTAGCTCCTCCATCATCTTTGATCACCATAGTGTCTGCAGCTGACTCGGGTGTGACACTCTTCGCCTTTTTATTTTTGTCCTCGGCCGTGGACGAATGTCGCCTTTTTTGTTGCTTGTTCTCTGACTGGGGACTCCGAAAGGAAGCACATACACCGGAAGCAGGATCGATGATACCCGTTCGGGTGAAAGCCTCCTGCAGCAACCTCGCTGCATCAGTAGGATTAGCCAAAACATCCTCCTCATAGACGGTAACAGAGCCCTGTGGAAGACCTGAATTTAACAAGAAAGAAAAGTTAGCCAGTTTTCCCATACGTAAGGCAAAAACAAGATAAGTTCATCCTACTATGATTTTTGGCCTTCCGCCCGTATTTAAGGGCCAGTTCTTTCCATCGGCGGGTCTCAGGCGTAGTGACGTCCAAAATCTTTTGGACCCACTAGTTCAAGCCTTCAACCCTTGGTGGTGTCTACCAAGTTGCTGAAATAATGAAAGAAGAAGGATCAGTAATAGCATGGGACAACCTTTAACCAGAAGAAAATACAGACGTTGAACTTACGAATACGGTTCCATGATTCAGGAAAGGATGGAGTTGTGGCCGAGATGATGTCCCTGGTGGCAACTATAACGAACCGCTCTATCCATCCACGGTCGTTGTCATCATCCATACTGGTGAGCAAAGTATGGTGACCACGTTTACTGAAGTTTATCATTCCCCCACGGAAGATCTTGGGGGAATAAAGGTTCAACAATCGAGCCAGGGAAAGCTCTTCCCCCGTCTCCTAGCATAGACGCCGAAGACAGGCGACCGTACGCCACACAAAAGAGCTCACCTGTGCCGAGCAGACTTGGTAACAGAAGAAAAACTCCAAGATAATGGTGTAAAGCCCCCCGATCAATGAGAAAGGGCCCAAAGTAAAGAGGTACGTGTAAACATACGTAAATCCCTTCTTGGAGAAGGTTACCCGCTCCGCTAGGTCAGGAGTGATGATGTTCAAATATGATAACCATATTCTTCCTTCATGGCAGGGATGCTAGAAGGACAGATAGAAGAAGGATATACACCAACAATCCATGTACGGGGGTTAGCAGACGCGAATTTCTCTTCGAAGTTCTTAGTTGTAGTAAGCCTTCTGGGGATAATGGTGCTCACTGTAGGAGGAGTAGGATCATCAATACTTTCTTTGTTCTTTGAAGAACTAGAGTTTTTGGAAGAAGAAGCTATAGTTAACAAAGGGAAGTAAGGTTTTCTCTGAAGAAGAAGGTTGAAAGCAAGAGTGAGTTGAGTAAAGAGAGTTTGGAAAATTATGAAGTGTAAAAGAAGAAAATTGATGCGTATAAGTAAAGGAATAGACGACTAAAATTGTGGTCATGATTACCTCGAGAACCGGCGAAAGTATTGATGAATCATGGGATGACGCGTGTTCGAAGCATTAAATACAAAGAGACGTGCATCTAATCAACCGTTAGAAAATTTTCATAGGGGGTCAGAGAAACTTTTGCCTAGAAAGGTATCTTCACCAACTTCCCGATGACACGAATATGTACCACCGGAAAGCAGGGGGACTATTTGCATAGGGAAAAATATGTTCATATTAAATACTTACATAATAGAGCGACACGTGAAATCAGAGATAAATGAAAATCATGTCCGGGGGCAGCAATCTCGGTTGTCCCCGAAGGGAATGCTGCTCATAAAGACAAATAAAGGCCTGCCACCTGAGAAAATTCAATGGAGAATATTCTATAGCATTAAGTACATAGTCCGTTACAGAGAATATGGCATTCATTGCCCGTCGTTACATATTCTTCGACGACCCCTATAATTGTCATTTAAGAGGGACTTGATCCTAGGACCTTGTTCCCTAGGTGCAACTATAAATAGTGAACTCAACAACCATTGTAAAAAATGGATTTTCTGACAAATTTATGCTATGTATTGTTCGAAGCTTAATAACACTTTATTTTCTTGAGTATTAATATCGTTATTACTGCCTCCGGAAGATCTACTCCCGAAATCAAGATCTCTACTATCTTATCTCGATTTTAATGTTAAGTCTTATATTCTTGTTTAATTTATTTATCATTTTGAGATCAAATCGATTCGCTAGTCTATAAACTACGTATAAATTTAATTATCTCGTTTTACGGGTAAACACATTACATTCAGTTTGAAAAGTCCCTCAATGATGTAACCTTTTCCTACAAACATTTCGTTCTTACTTATTACAACCTTATGAGATACAAAAACGCACTTAAACCTGTTCTTGACAAGAAGTGAAGTAGAGACTAAGCTCTTCCTAATTTCGAGAACATGAAGGACATTGTTCAGAGTCACCACCTTGCTAGAAGTCATTTTCAGAATATCTTGCCACATCCTTCAATCTTGGCAATTGCATAATTTCCCATAGAAAGAGTCTCTTCGGATCCAACGGGAGCATATGTAGCAAACGCTTCTCTAACAGCACAAACATGGCGAGTGGCTCCATAATCAATCCACCCTTGGGATTTCCCACCAGGTTGCATTTAGAAAGCATAGCACACGAGTCATCAATATGTGATTTTCAACTATATTTGTTTGACCCTTCTTCTTGTCTTTTTTTGGAGCACGATAATTTGTAGATTTGTGTCCATCTTTCCCATAGTTGTAGCAATTTCCTTTGAACCGCTTCTTGCTTGGGTTACTTTTTTTATCCAGAAGGCTCCTCTTCGATCCTCAATCGAATAATGAGATCTTCCAGCGATATCTCCTTCCGTTTGTGTTTCAAGTAATTTTTGAAGTCCTTCCACAAAGGAGGCAACTTCTCAATCATCGCTGCAACTTGGAATGCTTCATTAATGACAAGACCTTAAATGAAAATTATATTAGTAATAATAATATAAATAATACTTTCAACAAAAGTATTAATTCGACTTATACCTTCAGCAAGGAGATCATGAATAATCACTTGAAATTCCTGGACTTGTGTAATAACACACTTGCTATCTACCATTTTGTAGTCCAACAATTTTGTGGCAACCAATTTCTTCAACCCGGCATCCTCAATTTTTTATTTCTTTTCTAGCGCAATCCATAGTTCTTTTGACGTCTCCATATTACTATGAACGTTATACATATCGTCCTCCAGTCCGCTAAGAATATAATTCTTGTACAAAATCTCAGAATGCTTCCATGCCTCAGTCACGAGAAAACGTTCATTTTTTGGAGTTTCGTCAGGCAGAACAGGAACATCTTCCTTAATGAACTTCTGTAGACTTAAAGTCGTAAAATAGAAGAACATCTTCTGCTTTCACCGCTTCAAATCAATCCCCAAAAATTTTTCGGGCTTTTCTGCCAGTGTCGGTATTGTTCGGCTTGTCGATGCATTGGAAGTCACCATAGGAATATACTGGTTTCCATTCTCATTAGTCATTTCTGTTAAAAAACAAATAACACAAATAAATATTTAATATACGGTGAAGTTTTTTTATCTTCAAACCGAATAAAATTAGAGTAAAACATCACGTAGATTTTAATCTCCAATGGAGTAGAAAATCGCTAGGATTTTAATCTCCAAATAATAGATAGTAAAACAAAACAAAACTATACGTTAAGATATAAAAATGGAGTGGAAAACCACAAAGGCTTTAATCTCCAAACTGGGAGTAGAAAATCACACAGGTATTATAGCTTGTTTGGCCAAGTTACAAAAATCAGCTTATTTTGAGAAGTGCTTTTCAAAAAAGTATTTTTCTCAAAAGTACTTTTGGTGAGAAGCAATTTGTGTTTGGCTAATTAATTTGAAAAGCACTTCTGAGCAGCAATTAGTGTTTGGCCAAGCTTTTAAAAAATGCTTCTAAGTGTATTTTTCTCAAAAGTGCTTTTCAAAAAAGTATTTTTCTCAAAAGTACTTTTGGTGAGAAGCAATTTGTGTTTGGCTAATTAATTTGAAAAGCACTTCTGAGCAGCAATTAGTGTTTGGCCAAGCTTTTAAAAAATGCTTCTAAGTGTATTTTTCTCAAAAGTGCTTTTCAAAAAAGTATTTTTCTCAAAAGTACTTTTGGTGAGAAGCAATTTGTGTTTGGCTAATTAATTTGAAAAGCACTTCTGAGCAGCAATTAGTGTTTGGCCAAGCTTTTAAAAAATGCTTCTAAGTGTATTTTTCTCAAAAGTGCTTTTCAAAAAAGTGCTTTTGCAGATAAGTTACTTTTTCTGCTTCTCTAAAACTGCTTCTACTTCTCCTCAAAAATATTTTTTTTTCTCCAAAAGCTTGGCCAAACACTTCTATTTTGAAAAAAAATACCTTTTTTGAAAAAACAAGTAGAGTTGGAGAAGTTTGGCCAAACATGCTATTAGTCTCCAGAATAGTATATACAATACAAATACAGAATATAATTAAGTTCCTTAAGCTTGTTAGTAATCTGTATTTGCAAAGTATTCTAGAAATAAAATAACGTAAAAAACATAAATATAGAAGAAGCAGCTATTAATCCGAGCCCACTGAATTCACAGTATTTCCTTAAGGAACTTAGTCCCCTCCTAGTACCCGATGTGATATATTATTTCCTCCCAGAATAGAACGGATTACACATTGGTGTAGCGGTACTTCAAACCATAATGTTTCAGCGTACACAAATGATCGGTAGCAAATCACACTTACTGTTGCTTTCTTTCAGTTAGAACAATGTAGAAGAAAGAAGAAGAATTCAGAATTTTTGTAAGGAAAATTTGAGGAAATGACCTGCTATTTAATCAATCAATCAGATCATTTGACCAAATCTGAAGCAGAGCGAGCAACGACGGCGACACGAGACGTGCCTTCTTCTCAACTTTTTAAGAGCTAGAAGAAGAGCAATTGTATATATACCCATCAAAACTCTTTTAATCCTCCAATATGAGACAATGTCCATTTGTCAAAGAGAAAAAATTAAATATTTTATTTTTTTCTCCATTTGTCATTCACTCTATTTTTAAGCAATTACAAGCTTAAACCTAACAATTTATAAATGCAAAAATAATCCTATTTAATTTAACCTAATGTTTAGTTATTCTAAACATAATTCTCCTAATGTATAAGTATTTTATTTTTATTTTTAAGATAAATTTCTAATATATGGTGAGTTTTGGGTGAAAACTTCTATATTTGTTGAATGATGTCTTGATATATTTAGGTCCTTGAAGAATAAAGTACTTTTCAGTTTTACTTTCATATTTCACTTAATAAAAATAAAAAACTTAATTATATTTTTTCATAATAAATATTTAAAATTATTTATCCATTTCAATAATTTTATTACTATTAAGTAAATATGTTCATGTCGTTGTTCGTATTTCACACTTATACGCACTTTTTGTAAAGTGTAGTCAAATATAAATTGCTGGTCAAAAATATTTTTCAAATTGATTAACCAAACATAACATGTTTTTCTCCGTAAGTACTTTTCCAGAAAATATTTCAAAAGCAAAGCATCGATCAAAATAGGTTGATATTAGCAGTCGGCAAACAAGCTATAAAAGAATGTTTGGGTTAAGCTTAAAAGCTGGTCTTTTGGCTTATTTTGATCTTTGGTAAATATGAAATATCAAGAGTAAGTCACGCCAAGTGCTATAAACCTAAAGAAATTCAATCCCTACTTATACTTTTTTGGTTTAAAAGCTCTTTAGATTTGAAATATTTTACTTCTTATCTCTTATACTTTTTAAAAATAAATTTTATTATTCCAAATTACTCTTCACCCCTCTTTTTTGCTTCTTCTTTCCTCCTTTGATTTCTCATCTCTGCTTCCCATCTGGTTATGTTCTTATCTCCGGGTCCTGCTCACTTCTGACTCTAATACTTTATAGAGGTTGATTAAAACACTAATGTAAGTGTGTAGATTTGAATGTAACTTTATTGGGTCATAATCTGTATAAAATTTGCTTGGATCAAGATGGAAAGATTAATTTGAGTTACGATAAGCCATTATTTACTATAAGCCATAACCCACCCCTATCTAACTCAAAATTTTGTATAACGTCTCATTTATTTGTTTGTTTGTTTTATAATTTGTTTAATTACAAAATCTAACTATCAAACAAATTTCTTTTATTTATCGTGACTATATTAACTAATTAACCAAACCCAAAAAATTAATTATTTTCAATATTTTTATAAGTTTTCTTATAGATCAATTTGGTTTATTAATTGCCCCAACTGGCTAAGCTTTAGATGAGCTAACTATGGTTATATCCAAACTAACACCCTCATAATCTATCTATCTATCTATCTATCTATCTATCTATCTATATAAAGTTGGGAATAGAAAAGATAATGTGGCACCTCTCTAAGATTAGGATTGCCATTTATCTTTTTTCTCATGTTTTTGGGTTTTTTTGGGTCCAAAAATCCTCATTCCTTCAATGGACTCTTTAAAATTAAATACACTTAATCTTTGTATGTTACTCTTCATTAAATCATTAAATCATTTTCATTCAAATTTTTTTATAATTCAACATTAATTATCCTATTTATTACATCTCATTATGTCTCAAGAGTTACAAAAAAATCTTCATATCTATTTGCCTTTTTCTTTTTTAAAAGTAAGTTCTTCAACTCCCTTATGATTACATTCCGTATCTTTACCTTCTCTATATAATAATCTCATACCTCCATTGTTTTGTGTAACCCTCGCAAATTTCGAGTCTGACCATAGTCCATAAAATGTGAACAAGACTCTCACTCTCAACTAATATGCCAGGGAGCATCGCCAGTCCCTTAAAATTGTCCGCACTTTTCACTTAAACACTTTATTTTAAGTCCGTTTCATTTGAACACTCCAGCCATATCTCAAATGTGTCGTTTAAATATAAAATTCATAAGTAGCCAACCATATAAGACGCGTGTAATTCACTCGCCAAAGTGATGAATAAAAGGGGGACATGTGGATTTAACTTGGACAAATCTTTTTTTTTAAAAAAGAACCTTTTTAACTAGAACCTTACGCCGCCCTTAGTCATCCCCCCCCCCCCCTCCATTTTCATCTGTCAAAACGAAAAAACATAGGTTTTGGATTTTCAAATCTCGGGAAGGGAGAAATTTATGTCAATTTTTTTCTTTCTTTTTTGGGTTAAAAATCCCTTCTTTTAGCTAACTGGAGAAGAAAAAATATGAGTTGAGAAAAAAGGGAAGAAACAAAAAAGAATCCGGCGATTCTAGCAACCACCGGCCATTGCTCATTTCCTTTCCTCCTTTATCTCTATTATTCTGTTTTGTTGTTATTTTAACTGATAAAAGAGCAGAACTGAAAGAAGTGACCGGACACTTAATATTTCGATGGTTACCATTAAAATCGGCGACATTTATCACCATTTCTGGTGTTCCATCGTTGTGGTATCGGCGATTCTATCGTGTTCTATCTATTACTGATTTCGTGATTGGTGTATAAATGTTAAAACCTTGATAACATATTACTGTTGCTTATCGCCTCTTTGGACCTGGCCGAAGTTCTGATTTTTCCGGCGATCTCCATTAATCATGGCAATAAAATTTAAGACAATAAGGTGATAGTGGTGAACTGGCGGAGGGAGAAAGAGAGAGGAAGGGGGTGACGTGGATGATGATGTGTCAAAGAATAGGAGGAAAAAGAAAGTAAAAAAATAAAAAATAGAAATACTGATCTCTCACGCTCGGAAAAATAGTGTAATACACGCACTATGCGACATCATCAAATTGTGTTTAAATGACACATTTGAGATATAGTTAGAGTGTTCGAATGAAACGGCCTTAAAATAGGGTGTTTAAGTGAAAAGTGATGACAACTTTAAGGGACTGCCGATGTATTTGGCCTTTATTTTATTGTTTTTTGTTTTGGCCATTTTACTTTTTTCTGTTAAGTACTACTATATTTTTTTCTTTCTTTGTACATTGCATGTTATCAGTTAAATTAATTTAAAGGATATTAATTATAGTTATGAAGTGTCGCGACCAAAAATCCAACTAGTCGTGATGGCACCTAACCCAACCCGCTAGGTAAGCCAATTACCAACTATCCAATTTCAATAAATTTAATAAGGCAATTAATTAAAATAAAATAGATAAAACCAATACATTTCCCCAAGACCTGGTAGTACAAATCATGAGCTTCTAAGAATAGAGTTTACAAAGCTGGTATGAAGTAAATACATCATCTGTTTGAAAAATACATAAACAGAGTTTTATGAATCTAAGGCTACCATGAACAAGGGCAGCTACAACCAGAACGCAGGTACATCTTCAGATCCAGCTCCCAACGAACACAACAACATCAACAGCCAACATCTGCACACAAGGTGCAGAAGTGTAGTATAAGTACAACCGACCCAATGTACTCAATAAGTAACAAACCTAGCCTTAGGTTAAAAGTAGTGACGAGCTTGTACCAAGGTCAGGGTCCACACCAATATCCAGTAACATATCATAATAATAAAATTAAGGCAACACAAAGAATAACTCAATAATAAAATGCTCGGCTCGTTCATAGTTTCCGGAAAAATAAATATTTTCTTTTCAAGTATAATAGTAAAACTCAATTCTTTTCACTGAAATCACCAAAATATGAGTAAGTATGAAAACTGTGATTTTTCCCAAAACCTTTCTTCTACAATAGGAAATTTTATTTTCAAATGGCATGGAGAAAGTACATCTCTATGCCTACATGTCAATGTGCATGCCAATGCAATGCAACATAGTGATAAAACCATATACATACTCTTAGAGTATCAATTCACTCAGTCCTCCCAGTCACTTAATCCTCTCAGTCACCCAGTCCTCCCAATCACTCAGTCCTCTCATTCACTCAGTTCTCCCAATCACTCAATCCTCACAGTCAATCATGCCTCACAGTCACTCAATCCTCCCAAATCACTCGACACTCGCATTCAGTAGGTACCTGCGCTCACTGGGGGTGTGTACAGACTCTGGAGGGGCTCCTTTATCCCAAGCGCTATAATCTACACGGACAACTCACGTGCTATAATATCAATATTTGTATCCGCACAGACAACTCACGTGCTATAATAAAGCCAATATGGCCTGCTGCGGCGTGCAGCCCGATCCCATAATTATCCTCACAATCAAGCCCTCAGCCTCACTCAGTCATCAATCTCACCAGTCTCTCGGGCTCACAATGTCATGAAAATAACCCGAAAATGATGATATGATGTATCGATAAATAACAACAGAGACTGAGATATGATACGCAATGAATGAATATAACTGAGTATGAATTGTAAATTTAAAACAAATAATTCACAGCAATATGACCTCTGTGGGTCCCAATAATACTGGCACATAACCTCAACATGATTTTTAATATGATTCTCAAACAATTTCTTTAACAGATAAAACTGCACGGAAAATGCCAAGATTATTTGACTACAAAATTCCACGAAACAGTTACGTCACAATTTTTATGGTGCACGCCCACACGCCCATCACCTAGCATGTGCGTCACCTCCAAACAATTCACATAATACGTATATTCAGGTTTCATACTCTCATCTCCAAGATTAGAAGGGTTACCTACCTCGAACAAGCCGAATCCAATGTCGAGCAAGCTAAACAATGCTCCAAAAATTCTACTTTGTGCGTAATAAATTTCAAATGGCTCGAATCTAGTCACAATTAATTTAATTCAGTCAACACAAATTATAAGAATTTATTCCATATCAAAATATTAATGTTTCTACAAAATCCGAAATTAAACTCAAAAATTACCTGTGAGGACCACGTATCGGAACCCAATAAAAATTATAAAATATTAACGCCCATCCAACCACGAGTCCAACCATATAAATTTCACCAAATTCCGACGTCAACTCAAACATCAAATCTTCAATTAAAGTCATTGAAGAGTTTTACCATTCAACCCAATCTTTACCCATTTGAACTCAACAATCTTTCCATAAACCTTATTGATATGTATAAATAATATTATTACACCCAAGAATCATACTCCCAATCACCCATCTTTATCCAAACTCGAAATTGAAGACTAAGGGTTAGAACCTTACCTCTTGGGTGAAGATCTTGTGATATTTCCTTGTTGGATTTCAAAGCGTGAACAAGATGTTGATGAACAAAGCACTTGAGCTTCTTCCTCTCTCTAGAACACTCTCCTTTCTCTCTAAAAATGTCAGAATTCTGCTCCAAAATGAGTCCCAAAGCCTATTTATCAAAATGGGGTCGGGTTATGAAAATAGAAAAATTAACCCTATGAAAGCAGGTCTGCATTCACATAATACGTATATTCAGGTTTCATACTCTCAGCTCCATGATTAGAAGGGTTGCCTACCTCGAACAAGCCGAATCCAATGTCAAGCAAGCTAAACAATGCTATAGAAATTCTACTATGTGCGTAATAAATTCCGAACGGCTCGAATCTAGTCACAACTAATTTGATTCAGTCAACACAAATTATAAGAATTTATTCCATATCAAAATACTAAAGTTTCTACAAAATCCGAAATTACACTCAAAAATTACTTGTGGGGACCACATATCGGAACCCAATAAAAATTATAACATATTAACGCCCATCCAACCACGAGTCCAACCATATAAATTTCACCAAATTCCGACATCAACTCGACCCTCAAATCTTCAATTAAAGTCATTGAAGATTTTTACCATTCAACCCAATCTTTACCCATTTGAACTCAACAATCTTTTCACAAACCTTATTGATATGTATAAATAATACTATTACACCCAAGAATCATACTCTCAATCATCCATCTTTACCCAAACTCGAAATTGAAGACTAGGGGTTAGAACATTACCTCTTGGGTGAAGATCTTGTGATATTTCCTTGTTGGATTTCAAAGCGTGAACAAGATGTTGATGAACAAAGCACTTGAGCTTCTTCCTCTCTCTAGAACAGTCTCCCTTCTCTCTAAATATGTCAGAATTTTGCTCCAAAATGAGTCCCAAAGTCTATTTATCAAAATGGGGTCGGGTTATGAAAATAGAAAAATTAACCCTACGAAAGCAGGTCTGCATTCACATAATACGTATATTCAGGTTTCATACTCCCAGCTCCAAGATTAGAAGGGTTACCTACCTCGAACAAGTCGAATTCAATGTCGAGCAAGCTAAACAATGCTCCAGAAATTTCACTCTGTGCGTAATAAATTCTGAACGGCTCGAATCTAGTCACAACTAATTTGATTCAGTCAACACAAATTATAAGAATTTATTCCATATCAAAATACTAATTTTTCTACAAAATCCGAAATTACACTCAAAAAGTGCCTGTGGGGACCACGTATCGGAAGCCAATAAAAATTATAAAATATTAACGCCCATCCAACCACGAGTCCAACCATATAAATTTCACCAAATGCCGACATCAACTCGACTCTCAAATCTTCAATTAATGTCATTCAAGATTTTTACCATTCAACCCAATCTTTACCCATTTGAACTCAACAATATTTTCACAAACCTTATTGATATGTATAAATAATACTATTACACCCAAGAATCATACTCTCAATCACCCATCTTTACCCAAACTCGAAATTGAAGACTAGGGGTTAGAACCTTACCTCTTGGGTGAAGATCTTGTGATATTTCCTTGTTGGATTTCAAAGCGTGAACAAGATGTTAATGAACAAAGCACTTGAGCTTCTTCCTCTCTCTAGAATAGTCTCCCTTCTCTCTAAAAATGTCAGAATGTTGCTCCAAAATGAGTCCCAAAGCCTATTTAACAAAATGGGGCCAGGTTATGAAAATAGAAAAATTAACCCTACGAAAGCAGGTCTGCGGTAACATAATGGACCGCAGAATGGGTATGCAGGTCGCAAAATGGCCGCAAAAATCAGTGCCTAGAACTGAGGTGTTCTGGTCCATTATGCGACCAGTTTGCGGTCACAGAAGCACTTTCATGGTCGCAGAATTATTCTGCGATCGCATAATTGTCGTGGAATCTCATTTTTCTAGCCTTTGCTAATTTGGTCATAACTTCTTGTAGGAATGTCCAAATGACGAACGGTTTGAAGCGCGTTAGAAACTAGACTCAAAGATCTTTCATTTTATAGGTAATACATTATATAAAACTTCATATCATGAGAGTTATGCTCAATGAAATTAGGTCTTGTGCGAACTCACTTGACTTTAGTCTATTATGAAATTTCCAACTTCTACATTAGATGCCGAAACCTATCGAATCAAGTCCGATTGACCTCAAATTTTGCACACAAGTCATAAATGACATAGCGGACCTATTTTAATTTTCTGAATCAGATTCCAACCCCGATATCAAAAACTTAACCCCCCGGTCAAACTTTCCAAAAATTCAACTTTCGCCATTTCAAGCCTAATTCTACTACGAACCTCCAAATAATTTTCCGGACACGCTCCTAAGTCCAAAATAATCATACGGAGCTATTGGAATGGTCAGAATTCAATTCCGAGGTCGTTTACATATAAGTGAATATCTAGTCAATTTTTCCAACTTAAGTTTTCAGTTATGAGACTAAGTATCTCATTTCACTCTGAAATCCTTCTGGACCCGAACCAACTAATCCGATAAGTCATAAATCAACTGTAAGGCATAAATTCAGAAGTAAATAGGGGAACGGAGCTGTGATACGCAAAATGACCGGTCGGATCGTTACATTCTCCCCCACTTAAACATACGTTCGTCCTCGAACGTGCCAAGAGTTGTTCTTAACCTTCAAATCGCTATTCCACCTTACCACGCACATACCCGGGGGTGATCTCAAGTCACCCTATTCTATATAGGCCTGCCCATACAACATAACTGAAAATCATTAATTTAACCTTAGCCCAAAAACCATGGAGCCAAATTTCTAACATCCAAAATTCTTTTCAAAACCCGAATCTCACATTTACACATTGTATAAGCCTGAACAAGTTGTATCCATCCATAATGATAATCACAGATATAATCACATAACATATTACATAACTCGCATACTCATAGCACCATTTCTGATCATACTAACTACTCAAAACCAACCAAGTACTAGTATAAAACCCCGCATTCAACAGAACCTCATTCCGAAACCTTCGTACACTGCCAATGATGAAAGAAACAATCAAAAACTCATAACCACTCATCAAATCAACTAGCCATGGAGCTCTCTCACCCCAACCAGAACCATAATCCTCTCCTAAGCCGACTTTCAATATTATCCTCCCGAATATACCATAATCAAGCCTGATAGTACCCATTCTAGGTCCAATGACCTTATATTATTAAACACAACTATCCTACAGACACGCCATATCAATATAACTCAAGCCACAGTTGCACAATCTGTGTACCCAAATATGGGAGATGTCTCAAGGAAGAGAACCGTATTGTAAGTTCAATAAGCACCACCACAACCACAATGTTACAACCAACTTCTCAAATTTCGTGAAGAGGATAACCGTAGGTGCATGTGCACAATTGTAGAGGAAGGAAATTAATGAATCGGATAAATTACCATAGAAATAATATTCCCACACATGGCACGGACAACTCACGTGCCAATAATATGAATCGGCCAGCATGGTCACAGGCCTCCAGTCCCAGCATATCATACAAGAGCAATTAAACAAGTACACTTGTATATGATAATGAAATAAGATTCTCATGCTCCTGAACTGGTATAAATAACACGTCATAGTGTAAGCATATGCAAAGTATGCTATCACACTTCAAATCGGCAATTTAACAAGAAACTAGTAACTACCCCATTTATTCAGGGAAATAGTCTCTTTGTAACCTCAAGTGTAGCCCAGATAGTTCTCAACAAAGGTAAGAATATGAGAAACATTATAACTTTACGCTTAACAGTCAACTATAGGCATATCATAGCCTAAGCATTCTTTCGAGTGTAAATATCTGCCCCAATGCCCGCATATTGGCTCAAATCTCACATATATGCATACTTATAGTGTGTAGCTATCACAAATAATTAACGCAACTAGTGCCTCCACTGAGTTAAAATAAAATACTCACCTCAAATAGGCTGCAACCAGAAATAATATACTTCTGAGAACTCCCAGTCTCCCAATTCATCGAACACATGAATCGTTGTAACTGATCCCAACTCCAGCACTAGAATGACTAACACATCTTCCATTCACGATAATCCTATGAGGAATACTTTCATAATTCTTCTGTGCCACATAGTAATAATTTTAATATTAGCAGTTTATCAACCAGGTGAGTACTGCAATACCGATGAACATCCGTAAGTCAAAACACAACGTGCCTTCTGAAATGCGCACCCTTCTCAGGAATTTTCGAGCAGTTATAACATTCATCGAAATATTTGAAACTGACCATGCTGCCCAACATTCGTTACCGTCTCTTCAAGACTGAACTGTCACCTTGTACATGTAAATCCTAATCCCGCACAACACACCACATCTATTATGCCATCATGTAACAAGCACAAGAATCCCATTATCAACTCCGAGTCACCAACAAATTACATACCTGGTTAGTTAGAAACCTTCCTCTTGCTTCCTTCCAGGAGAAAATCACAATACACAATACGTTTCCCACACCAGCAGAAAATATCCGGTTCAAACCATGGTAGAAACCATTAAGAACACTTTGAAATCCATCTGCACATAACCAAGATATTAGAACTAAATTCCTCTAACTCGATCAAACCACGTAGGTCACCAAACCCAAGAATATTGTCACCAAAACATCTGTAGAGTCTCACCACATTATAATTACCCCTATAAATACCACAACTGAAATACCCACTCTGAAAATACCTTATTTTAGTCTAAGGCTATTTCATTCACCTTCCTGATACCGAAATATAAAATCCATAAGGATATACAAAAATACCACAAGTCTCAACACCATCTAACTTAAATCTCAGATTTTAGCCATAAACAAATCCGCCAAAAATTCTCAATTGTTACATATTAATCTCAAATCCATTAGAACTTTCTCGAGAGTCACCCCTTTTGTTCAAATCCACATTACACCGCCCAAATGGGCCAAAAGACACGTGTCCCATTAGCACAACAACACTCAAAGAAGTAACTCTAATTTAATACCACCTATCAAATTCATACTCCGTGCACACTACATCATTCAGAAATAACAACTCACTCATTCCACGATTTTTATATACTAATAAGTGCAATATAACCTATATCCAGGAATTTTCTTATTCGAGTCATCCTCGATCTTAACTTCTGCAAGTCATAACTAAATCACCAGTATGCCTCAACCCAAAACTAAACCATTATATATAACTAAAAAATTGAATTATCAATAGCAGGCTCCCCCACTTGGCTCAAAGCCATAGATTAAGACATTCCATAACTCACAATACCAATACTCTATTACTGCCATAATGTCACAGTCAGTTCAACGAATCTTCTTCTCAAACTCATGCAACGCCAATCATAAAAATACCCCAAATCATCTGCTAAGCTCGCAATCATTCTCTTGACACTCAAGTCAACTTTCTCAGCCAGATTCAAATTCAAATCTCCACACATACGCCCTGCTGGTAGAAAAGAAACTCTCCACTCACATATAAGGAGCATACCTATGTAGATTACTCCGCAGGAATAATCCACCTGCTTAGCCTCAAATTGGTATCTTGTTATACCCTTTCGCAGTCACAATTACTACGCAATCACTTTATCTTTCCAAGTTCAAACTTATTAACAAGACATGAGAATTTAGTTTGTCCCAAAATTTAACAATGTGAAAGATCCTTCAAAATATTCATACTCGAGACTGTACGTCACATCAAATCGAAAATCAAGCACCCAATGGCCTTTCCTTTACATTTTAAGGAAACACTTCTCGTCATATTCAAATCATCTTAACACATCCCGCGGTCACATCATACCCATCACACTGCTATTCCACTACTCATCGAGCCAAAAATTCCACTCGTAGGGTCATTAACGGACATATGAGTCCAATTGTGCAAGTTACAACTGAAACTACCGAGCTTAAGCTGTGGTCTAACCATGGACTCAAGTCCTCCAGACCAGCCCATCACCAAAACACAGAATACTCACCTCGAACCTCGTCCATGGAATCATAATCCGGCAATGCACAGTTGATACCGAGCGCTCATGTGCGCATACGAATGCGTGGAAGAAATTCAAAGATTTATATTTCAAGCTGAATCAATTTCGCACGATAAAGAAAGAAAGCTGGGAAATTATCCTAAATGCCCTGTAACCCCTCGAAGATAAGTGTGGACGTCATCATACCGATCCGCAAGACTCTACTAGACACTTGCTCATGACTTGTAGAACCTATAAACCTAAAGCTCTGATACCACCATGTCACGACCCAAAATCCAACTAGTCGTGATGGCACCTAACCCAACCCGCTAGGTAAGCCAATTACCAACTATCCAATTCCAATAACATTAATAAGAAATAATTAAAATAAAATAGATAAAACTAATATATTTTCCAAGAACTGGTAGTACAAATCACGAGCTTCTAAGAATAGAGTTTACAAAGTTGGTATGAAGTAAATACATTATCTGTTTGAAAAGTATATAAACAAAGTTTTATGAATCTAAGGCTACCATGAACAAGAGGCAGCTACAACCAGAACGCAGGTACATCTTCAGATCCAGCTCCCAACGAACACAGCAACATCAGCAGCCAACATCTGCACGCAAGGTGCAAAAGTATAGTATAAGTACAACTGACCCCATGTACTCAATAAGTAACAAACCTAGCCTTAGGTTGAAAGTAGTGACGAGCTTGTACCATGGTCAGGGTCCACACCAATATCATAACAATAAAATTAAGGCAACACAAAGAATAACTCAATAATAAAATGCTCGGCTCGTTCACAGTTTCCGGAAAAATAAATATTTTCTTTTCAAGTATAATAGTAAAACTCAATTCTTTTCACTAAAATCACCAAAATATGAGTAAGTCTGAAAACTGTGATTTTGCCCAAAACCTTTCTTCCACAATAGGAAATTTTATTTTCAAATGGCATGAGGAAAGTACATCTTTATGCCTACATGTCAATGTGCATGCAAATGCAATGCAACATAGTGATAAAACCATATGCATACTCTCAGAGTATCAATTCACTTAGTCCTCCCAGTCACTCAATCCTCTCAGTCACTCAATTCTCCCAATCACTTAGTCCTCTAAGTCACTCAGTTCTCTCAATCATTCAATCCTCACAGTCACTCATGCCTCACAGTTACTCAATATTCCCAAATCACTCGGCACTCGAACTCAGTAGGTACCTGCGCTCACTGGGGATGTGTACAGACTCCGGAGGGGCTCTTTCAGCCCAAGCGTTGTAATTTGCACGGACAACTCACGTGCTATAATATCAATATCTATATCTGCACGGACAACTCACGTGCTATAATAAAGCCAATATAGTCTGTTGCGGCGTGCAACCCAATCCCGTTCCATAACTATCCTCACAACCAGGCCCTCGGCCTCACTTAGTCATCAATCTCTCTAGTTTCTCAGGCTCACAATGTCATGAAAATAGCCCGAAAATGATGATATGATGTATCAATAAATAATAACAGAGACTGAGATATGATATGCAATGAAATGAATATAATTGAGTATGAATTTTCAATTTAAAATAAATAATTCACACCAATATGACCTCTGTGGGTCCCAATAATACTGGCACATAGCCTCAACATGATGTTTAATATGATTCTCAGTTCAATTTCTTTAACAGATAAAACAGCATGGAAAATGTCAAGATTATTTGACTACAAAATTTCACGAAACAATTACGTCATAATTTCTATGGTGCACGCCCACATGCCCGTCACCTAGCATATGCGTCACCTCCAAACAATTTACATAATACATATATTCAGGTTTCATACCCTCAGCTCCAACATTAGAAGAGTTACTTACCTCGAACAAGCCGAATCCAATGTCGAGCAAGCTAAACAATGCTCCAGAAATTTTATTCTGCGTGTAATAAATTCCGAACAGCTCGAATCTAGTCACAATTAATTTGATTCAGTCAGCCCAAATTATAGGAATTTATTCCATATCAAAATACTAATTTTTTCACAAAATCCGAAATTACACTCAAACATCGTCTGTGGGGCCCATGAATCGGAACCCGATAAAAATTACAAAATATTAACGCCCATCCAACCACTAGTATAACCATACAAATTTCACCCAATTCCGACATCAACTCGACCCTCAAATCTTCAATTAAAGTCATTGAAGATTTTTGCCATTTTCAACCCAATCTTTACCCATTTGAACTCAACAATCTTTCCATAAACCTTATTGATATGTATAAATAATACTACTACATCCAAGAATCATACTCTCAATAACCCATCTTTACCCAAACTCGAAATTGAAGACTAGGGGTTAGAACCTTACCTCTTGGGTGAAGATCTTGTGATATTTCCTTGTTGGATTTCAAAGCTTGAACAAGATCTTGATGAANTCAATTAAAGTCATTGAAGATTTTTGCCATTTTCAACCCAATCTTTACCCATTTGAACTCAACAATCTTTCCATAAACCTTATTGATATGTATAAATAATACTACTACATCCAAGAATCATACTCTCAATAACCCATCTTTACCCAAACTCGAAATTGAAGACTAGGGGTTAGAACCTTACCTCTTGGGTGAAGATCTTGTGATATTTCCTTATTGGATTTCAAAGCGTGAACAAGATGTTGATGAACAAAGCACTTGAACTTCTTCCTCTCTCTAGAACACTCTTCCTTCTCTCTAAAAATGTCAGATCTTTGCTCCAAAATGAGTCCCAAAGCCTATTTATCAAAATGGGATCGAGTTATGAAAATAGAAAAATTAACCCTTCGAAAGCAGGTCTGCGGTAGCATAATAGACCGCAGAATGGCTATGCAGGTTGCAAAAATTGGTGCCCAGAACTGGGCTATTTTGGTCCATTCTGCAAACAATTTGCGGTCGCAGAAGTATTTTCGCGATCGCAGAATTATTCTGCGATCGCATAATTGTCGCAAAATCTCATTGTTTCCGCCTTTGGTAATTTGGTCATAACTTCTTATAGGAATGTCCAAATGACGAACGGTTTGAAGCGTTAGAAACTAGACTCAAATATATTTCATTTGATAGCTAATACGCTATATAACACTTCGTATTATGAGAGTTATGCTCATTGAAGTTAGGTCTTGTGCGAACTCACTTGACTTTAGTATATTAAGAAATTTCCAACTTCTACATTCGATGCCGAAACCTATCGAATCAAGTCCGATTGACCTCAAATTTTGCACACAAGTCATAAATGACATAGCAGACTTATGCCAATTTCTATAATCGGATTTTGACCCTGATATCAAAAAGTCAACCCCTCGGTCAAACTTTCCAAAAATTCAACTTTCGTCATTTCAAGCCTAATTCTACTACGGACCTCCAAATAATTTTTCGGACACGCTCCGAAGTCCAAAATAACCATACGGAGCTATTGAAATTGTCAAAATTTAATTCCGAGATCGTTTATATATAAGTGAATATCTGGTCAACGTTTCCAACTTAAGTTTTCAGTTATGAGACTAAGTGTCTCATTTTACTCTGAAATCCTTTCGGACCCGAACCAACTAACCTGATAAGTCATAAATCAACTGTAAGGCATAAATTGAGTAGTAAATGGGGGAACGGGGTTGTGATACTCAAAACGACCCATCGGGTCGTTACATGAAGTTTTTTCTTACTATTTTTTTTTTTGTTTTTCAAATACAATATTTTATTGGTTGAAGAATAGGTTTGTTGTACCCGGAAAAAATAGTTGTTTGGAACATGAAGACACTGCTCTAATGGATATATAGTTGGCTATAAGTGATAAAGTGATCATTCTATTTTTGCAACTACAACATTCTCCCATCATATTCTTAACGTACCTCTCTTCAAATGAGTGAAATTGCAAAAAGAACCAGTCTGCAGAACTTGACATGATGCTATCACGGGAGTCAAGTTCATAAGTTTGACACTTCTCTAAAGCTAAATAATTATTTTTTTTATTTTGCTTTTTATCTCAATACTTGGTTCATTTTTCCTCCCTTTCTATTGTCTATGTATTGTTGAAACTGTAATAGAGAAGGGAATGTAAAGTTGTGAGTACAATAAAAATGTGTAGTAGATGAGGGATAACAAAGAGTTGTAGTATAGGAGTTAAATAACTATCTCCTTCCTTTTTACAAATTAATTGGTTGTATCTTTATTTTTTAATCAAATATACTACTAGATTATTCACCTAGTAGCTGTTATATATAATAAATCTCAAATTTGGTGAAACTTATAAAATGTTCAAATAAACTACAAACAAACAATACGACAAAGAAATTCAATGGCTATTGCTATCAAATATAATGTAACAGTCGCGTAATGAAAGATGGAAAATACAAGGCTAGTAATTTGAAACATCCAATTATTGCCGACGACCATGAATGCACACACCAGTTGCTAACAATTTGTTGTAGCACCTACAAAGCTCTCACAAGGCGCCATTTATTGCAATCCAAAGGAATAGGTATGTTTAAATCCAATAGTTGTAAAGCAAAGCATTTTGGACATTGTGAACTTGGGGCTGAAAATTCCAGCATCATTGTTGATACATTGAACATGAATTTGAGATGAAAGCAGAATAGAGACAGAATTGCCTGCTAGAGACATGAGGACAATATAATGTCTTCTCATCTCCAGATTGAGCATGCATGCACACTAATACCACTGGCTAATGATATGACACTATACTGTAAATACTAAGAACATATGCAAGCAGCAGTTTTCCTTGTATTTCATGTGAATAGATATCTTCAATTTGATATTCCAGCACCAACAATTCATACACAAAGAAGTTGATCAAATGTGCAGTCATATAATTCTGTGAATAAAAGCAATCACAGCTAGTATAAGCCTTATACCTTATGAACTCATATTGGATTCTGTGAGATGCCTGCTTGACTCCATGGTTCTGTATGATGTTAAACCACCTCCAGAATAAGCATGATAACATGCTAATACCACTGAGAAATAGTCTAAAACCACACATACATTACATAGTAGTCAAGCTCAGGCCATGTGATAACTGTCTGTGTAGGTACATCAGATTGTTGTCCAAGCCAGGATGCTTGTGATTAGCAGGATAACTTCCAGTTTGCTGAACCTAATGTGTACTAACATCTGTGTTGCTGAAGTGTTGTTGCAGTAATGTGTTGATCAACATCCATAAAGCATAGAGCAGGTTGATCATTCTTTGAAATGAAAGTCCAGTGTATTAATTCTCCACATTAGTATCTTCTCCTACTTTCTGAGTAAGTACAACAGATTGCTAACCACTTCAAGCTGATTGAAATTGATCTTTATAGCAGGATAACTTCCAGTTTTCTCCGGGAGTTCATACTGATATCTGTGTTGCTAAGGTGTTGTTATAATGTGTTGATCAAATCCCTTAATGAGCATTGTAATGTGCTAAAACCATATGGGATTGACAGTATAACAGATAGGCAGATGCCTCAAAAGTTTGAGCTTATATGTGGAACCTGCAAGAAGTAGCAAACAAGTTAGTTTTGAAAAATCTGCTCCCAGGTTATGTTGGTTGTGAGTGTTGGTGGAATGTCCTGTATTCTGCTTGGAATTCTTTATTATGAATTAATACAGGAGAATTAGAGGAATTTGTTGAGCATATGTTTACATAGTTAAATGCAGCTGACGGTCTGATGTATGTCCAGAGGATTACTCATAGTAGTATATGTTCAATCGACAAACCAATCAGTTCCAGAAATCATAATTGCACCACCAGTTATGATTTGATGCTGCTGAAACCAGGGTTTCATGTTGATTTGCTAAAATTGTAGAGCTTGAGCATTCTGTGAAATGATATGTTGGTATATTTGTACAAGATCAAGATCACTCCTTGTCATTGCCTCAGTTAGCTGAACCTTTATTTTTAACCTACACAATGTAGAAAATAAGTTAAAATGGGAGTTCCTGTTCCCAGTTTCCTGTGTTTTTCTGGAAATATTGTAGAAGTCTAGGTTGTGAGTGATGTAGGAAAGATGTGGCTGCTGCATTGTTGTTATATTGGTTTCCACACGGCCTGTTAAAGAATAAGAACATTCCTGGTTGTCAAGTTGAAGAATATGAATGTCTTGTTGAGCAGTACTGGTGCTGTAGAATACCAAACATTTTTGTAACCTCAATTGGCCACAACAATGTGTGTTAATATCTAGAGATGTGCAGATATTGCCCCAGTTTTCTACGCTTGTTATTGACACCGGTAAACTATAGTAAACAGAGTTAGCAAATGTCTTTGTGCTCCCAGGTTCATGTGTTTTCTGGGAGCAATGAAGAAGTTTTGGATTGTAGTGGAATTGTGGCTGCTTTTTGGTTGGCAAAATGAAGTCACATGAAGTATAGTAGCCATAACCAATCAAGCAACTACACCCTTTGGTTGGTATGTAGTTGAACTATAGATTCAGTATTACTTGTCCCTGTCCAGATTTGTCTTGTAGATACCATTGTTCTACATTGTTAAGCAGAAATATACAACAAGTTGTCCAGCCCTGCCTTCATGTGATTTTCTTTACACAACTAGACCACTTCCAGACTAAGCATTGAAGCATGCTAATACCACTGGGTGGCAGTCTAACAGAGTCAGCATCAGTTGATATTGAGGAGGCCTCAACACTGGTGTTTGTATTGAATGAAGCAGCAGAACAACTATATTTTGGTGTTGTGCAATAACAACTATAACCAAACAAACATGTACACCATACAAATGAGATCAACTGCATGCTTATGAAGGCTAGTTGGTGGAGAAGTGATTGTTGTTATAAAGTGGTGGGTTTCTATTAATAAAGTGGTTCCAAAAGATGATTGTTGTGTTTTTCTTGCCCATTTGTCTTTAAAAGCTTGCCTTTGGTATTATGCTAACATAATTGTGACTGAACAAGAGGCAAAGCTTTATATGTTGTGCTCATCAATCAGGTTCTCTTCTATTCACAATCCTAATCTGAAGGTTAGAAATTTGTGATTTGTCCATGTTGATCAGTGTTTTTTGCTGCAATTGGCAATTCATGAAACGACTGAAATGTTTGTGTACCTGCAAAAGAGAAAGCTAGGTTAGCAAGAAAGTCAGCAACACTGTTCCCTTTCCTTAGTACATGCTGAAAGACAATATTGTAGTTATTCTTTATATGATTGAGCTTCCTTACTTCAGCACCTATACACCAGGGAGTTGCCCATTCCCCATCAATTATATTCCTCATCACCAAGGAATCAGTCTCCATAATTAGTGGATGCAGCTGCCTTTCCACACAGTATGCCAACCCCTCCACAATTGCCTTTGCTTCTGCCACTATGTTAGTTGTCTCTCATATATCCTTTGATTTTGTAAACACCAAATCACCAGCATGATCTCGTACATAAAACCCATATGAGCTTGGTCTAGTATTGCCTATTGATGCACCATCAGTATTGCACTTGAACCACACTTCATAAGAAAGTTGCCATGTAACTGTCTTAGTCCCCACATATGGCTTATAACCTTCAAAGAAGCTGATCATATCTGACCATAAAAGAGGAATTCTGGACAGCCATGGATACCTCACCCTTGCTAGATAATGTAATATCTTATTCACTTCGTGAATCACCCTATTGCAAGAAATTGCACCTCTATGCTTCATTGTATTTCTCCTCTTCCAAAGTTCCCATGTAATTACAGTTGGAGCTGCGTGAAATAATGGCATTAGTTTAGGACAACACTTTTTATTCCACCATGTTCTTATTACTTGATGCACCTGTACCAGATTGACCACCAGACCTACTGCTTGAAGGAAGTTTTACCATACTCTAGTTGCAGTTTCACTAGTTAAGAACACGTGTTGAAAAGAACCTTTTTGTGGTTGTGAACAACACCAACACTTAGACGCTACCATAAAACCACTTCTTCTCCACAAATCATCAGTAGGAATCTTCCCCTCCCATAATTTCCATAAGAAGAATGAGATTTTAAAAGGTAAACCTTTAGTCCAGATCTTAATGTAGTCAGTATTAGAATGTGCTCTATGCCTCAAAATTTTCCAAGCACTACTAACAGAAAAGTTGCCTGAGGGTGTAGGCATCCATCTAGGAACATCCCAGCCATCTTCAGTAGTGTCAAATATGACTTCTTGCCTGATATGCTGAGCAATGTCCGCAGGGAAAGATTGAACTAGAAGTTTCTCATCCCATACATCATCCACTCTCAAGTCAGTTACGTCCTGTATATCTTCGTTAATTGTATAGTCATTTGGAATAATATGGTACAGAGCTCCCAAGCCAGTCCAATTCTCATGCCAAATATTAGTAGAACCCCTATTCATTTCCCATAGAATTTCATGCTCCACCTCTTCCCTAACCTCTAACATTTTCCTCCATACATGAGACCCTTTTCAAAATTAGACAGTTGTTGGTAGCTCCTTTTTATAGTACTTGTCCCACATAAAGTTACACCATAAGGATTTGGATGTCGTAAAATTCTACCACAATTTGGAAAATAAAGCTTTTGATACATCATGCAGTGATATAAATCTACTCCCCCTTATTTCTTTGGTAGGTAAAGATTTTGCCATTTTGTCCAATGTCTACTTCTACCTTCTTCCTTGTTACTCCAGAAGAACCTCGCAAAGGTTTTATGAAGGCGTTCAAGTACATTCTTAGGAGGAACAATGAGAGATAGGATGTGTGTAGGCATGCTCTGTAGGACACTGGAGATTAATGTAGCTTTTCCCCCATAGAACAGTAGCTTCCCTTTCCAAGAGTGCAACTTTGCCTTTATATTTTTGATCAGGTCATTGTAATAATCCTTCCTTCTTCTTGTGTAGGATATTGGACAACCAAGATAAGTAAATGAAAATTCACCCCTTGAAAATTCAGTAATAGTACCTGCAGAGCTGAAAGCTGTTGAAGACACAGTAGAATACATATAAAAGGAACTCTTTGTTTTGTTGATCATTTGGCCTGAGGTGTGCTCGTACTTGGACAATACTTCTACAATCTTCCCTAAAGAGTTTGGATCAGCTGAAGCAAAGATTATAGTGTCGTCTTCGTAGGCTAAATGATTCAATGTATCAGTCCATTTAGGCATCCCAAAGCCCTTGAATCTCTTGTCTTCAAATAGTTTATTTAAAGACCTAGACAGTACCTCTGTAGAGAGTACGAACAGGGCTGGAGAGAGAGGATCCCCTTGCTTGACCCCTCTTGTTGAGTGAAATAATCCAGACGCTTGACCATTAATCAGAACAGAATACCAGTTGTTGGAAAGTAGATTCTATATCATGTTGATGAAGCATTCTGCAAATCCCATTTTTCTCAAAACATGCATTAAATACTTCCAGGATACTCTATCATATGCATTTGCCATATCAAGTTTGATAACTACATTGGCAGGTTTTCCCCTTAATCTTATGTTAGTAATAATCTCCTGTGTTAACAAAATGTTTTCAAATATACTTCTCCCCTTGACAAATCCTGACTGGAAGAGATCAAAGAAGGCAGTATTTTTTCCAGCCTATCATGAACAACTCTGGAGATTACTTTATTAACAAAATTGCTTAAGCTAATGGGCCTTAAGATCAATAAATGTTTGAACTTGTTATTTTTTGGTAGCAATACAAGGTTTGTGTGGGTTATAGACTTAGGTAAAGATCTTTCTCCATAAAATAGTTTCAGCATCTCATGTATGTATTCTCCTATTATATCCCAACATTCTTGAAAGAAAATGCCTGTGAAACCATCTGGCCCACTTTCACTTTCGATGCTCAATGCAAATACCGCTGCCTTTACCTCCTCCATTGTAGGAATTCTACAAAGTTTTATATTTTTATCAAAAGACACCATTGAAGGCACATTGTTGAGGAGTTCGGAACTTGTATGATCAGCTTCTTGTGTGAACTATTTTTGAAAACATTCTACTGCTGCATCCGCCAGCTGACCTTGTGACTCAATCCAACTACCATCATGATTCTGGATCCTCTTCAGTTGGAGTTTCTGCCTTTTACCATTGACATGGTTGTGAAAGAATCTAGTGTTTCTGTGTCCTTCTACAAACCAGGACATACCTGCTTTTTGTTTCCAATATTGTTCCTCTATGCTCAGATATCTCTTTAACTCGGATTGTACCTTCTGGAGTACAATTCTATTCTTAACTTTGGTTCTTCTTCATAAAGCATTTCCTTTATTCTGACCACGTCTTCTCTTAAAGCGAGTTGTTTGAAAATGTCCATGTAGGTGAGCCTGCTCTATTTTGAGAGAGAAATATTAACTCTTTTTAATTTCTGTTTGAACATCAAGAAAGGGTCACTTGTGAAGTCAGCCCGCCAATTCTGTCTAACTACCTCCATAAAAGAGGCATGTTTTGTCCAGAAGTTCAGAAACTTGAATGGCTTGGCAAACGTGGTAGTCTGGTCACCACATGTCATAAATAGTGGTGCATGATCCGAGCCTGTTCTAATTAGATGCCTGACCTCTGTAGTTGGGAATAGAGATTGGAATGGGGAATTGACAAAAATTATGTCCAGTCTTTTGAAGATGCATTCTGCATTAGGTCTCCCATTCCACCATATGAAAGGACTTCCTTTGTAACCAGTGTCAAAGAGCTCACATGAATTTACACAGAAGGTAAAGTCTTCATATTCTGGAGGATAGACTGGAAGCCCTCAAATTTTCTCTTCTTCATTCAAAATCACATTAAAATCCCCTCCAACTAGCCATGGTAGTTCCATGTCACTTGCAAGGTAGTATAAACTGTCCCATAATTCTAATCTATCCAGCGGTGAGCACTTTGTATATACGAAAGTCATCATGATATATTTACCAATATCTTGATGATAGACTCTAATAGTAAGATGTTGTTCCGTGTCAATTAACAAGTCCCATTGCACAACCGAATCCAGAAAAAGCCATATCTTGCCATTGATATTTGAGATGGCAGCATCCATGCCTAGTCTCCTCCTGTATTTTTGAATAAAACTTTGGTTTTGGAAAGGTTCCATAAGTGCTATAACGAAAAAATCATGTTCCTTTTTCATGTTGATAACTCTCTGAAAGGCTTGTTGTATCTTAACAGACCTTATATTCTATATGAGTGTTTTAATCATCATGTAGTCGTGGAGGCTGCCCGTTTGGGCAGTATTCTTGTAGGTGGCAGCTGTTCCTTTAGTTGGTTTTGCTTCTTAACTTTCTTCCACTGTTTAGCAGACAACCTAGGTGACATATCTCCTTCTCTTGCAACAACCTTGAAGTTCCCAACAGTAAATTCATTATCACATTCATCTTCTAGTTGCTCTTTATTGACCAAGGCAGTATGAAGTTCCATTGGCTGTTGGTTGTGTGTAATAATGTCATGCATTACATGTTTTGGAGATTTTAATTGTACAATTACTTAAATCTGCATTGGAGATCATGTACCTAATGCACAAGCCATATCCAATGTATTAATTGCAGTTGACTCCTTTGGGATAGTAGATGCACCATTCTGTTCATATATAACGATTACATCCTTCACAATCACATCTTGGGGTTCTGGAGCATCGTCACTGACCTTGTCAGTTGGTGTGGTTACCACTATTATCCCTTGAGCAGTGGCTAATAATTCTCCAGTTGTGTTGCTGCTTAAAGCATTGTTGGATAAAGCTTTGTGAAACTGTTCTGGAACTGGGTTTTCCTTTTTGTCATCAACTCTGATTATTATTTGTTTCCCTGATCCATAACTCTTCAGTTGTGCTTCAGTAGACCCTAGTTGTATAGATCATGTTGTATTTCCATTAGAGACAGGAGATTCCATATGTGTCTGTGAGGGAATATCCTGGCAGGAGTGGTTGATTGTAACATTAAGGACTTTCTTTTGCATTTCAAACCTCTTTTGAACCCAATCAATAGTATTTTCCTTTGTAACAGCTGGTATTAACCCAGCAGTAATAGCAGTATTGTTTGTACCAATTCCTGGATCCTTTGGATTATCACTGGATTTGTCAGCAGTCCTATTATTTTGGTTCTCGTGATTCTTGTTTGTTTCCACTATTTGATGCTTATGCTGCTTGTTATTTATCTGGTCGTTTCCATTGTTATCTGATTCATTTTGTTTGTTAGTAACAATTTTAACAACTCAGTTTATTTCACTTGTATCAACATGTTGGATACTGTCAATCTTGTTTTGATCAGTAGGTTGAGCAAGCTGTTGCAATGCCTGTTGAGAACCAACTACCTTGGGAGTTGCTTGGTCATTAGGTATATCATGCACAGTCTCATTACCTCTGTCAGTTGCAGCATCAATATCGGTAGCCTTGGCACTTGGTTTTGCTATATTCTCCAGAGCACTTGCTGTATCAGTTTGTGGTTTGGTCAGGGATTCATGGTTCTGAATTTTTGTGGTTATCTGTTTTGCTTTCATTTGTTCATAAGGCTATTTGTGTTTCTCTTGCTTGTTGTTTGGTTGATATCCTTGAAGTTCTTCTTCTTCTGAGATTGCCATTGATCCTTGGAGTGATTTGCATTTATTGGTTGTTGTGCTGTAAGTTTGATTCTGCCCTGTTGTTCTTCATTTTGGCCTTGTACTACTACTTTTTGGTTGGAGTTTTGTTCCTTGTGCTGCCCCTGTATGATATGCTCCTTTTGATGTTTTATTCTATTTGCTCTTTCAGCATTGTTTGATACATGTTTGGTCTGAATTTGTGGGGTTTCAGCAGCTGCTTTTTTCTTCTCTTCTTCTTCTCTTTCTCTAACATGGCAGGAATATTCTCCATGACCTAAGTGCTTGCAGTGTGAGCAGTATGTTGGGAGATCCTCATATACCACTTCTAGCCACTGTCCATCCCCATTAACATCTTGATCTTTATCAAAGCCCAGCCAAACATGATGAGGCCTGAATTGAGTCAAGTTAACCTGCATATTGACTTTTGCTACACTTCCTCTTGTTTTCTGCATTGAGGCTAGGCCGAGATGCAATACCTTACCAATAGGTGACAACAGTACAGATAGAACCTCCATGTAGTAGAAATGCTATGGAAGTTCAGGAATAACTATCCAAACAGGAACAATTGGATTATCCTCATTCGGTTAGAAGTTGGGTGTCCAAGCTTGCAATTCCATTCTTTGACCTTAGATGTACATGAAAGTTTTTGTCCAGATAGTTGTGTGATCGTACTCATTGTCTAGATCAATGTAGACTGTGCGAGCATTGAAATGGGTAATTTTAACTCCTCCTCTTAGTTCTGTTTGTGGTATGAAGCTTCTCCTGATCACTTCCATTCGAGGCATTATGTTAAGGAATTTTCCTACAATTGTATATTGGCATCTAGATGCAAGTGTAATCATGTAGTTCTTCCTAGTGAAGGTGACAGCTGGTTGGCCCTGTTTGGTAGTTATTTTTGGGGGTGTGAACTCTATGGGGGCTATTTCTGCTGCATGCATTGCTCTTAATTTTGTAGCAAGTGAATGAGTTATGGTAGGAGATGATAGGACAGGATAGTTAGTTGGTTTAGGTGGATGGGCAGTCGCTTCTATTTGGTTTAGTGTGGTTGCTGATTTTGTGGAGTAGAACTGAGTACTTTGGTGAACATTTGTAGATGGTTATAAGGAGTGTGTATGATTTGGCATATGAAAACTGGTTAAGATGTTTGGATGTGTGTTTGCAGCAGATGTACTGATTTTTTGACTATGATGTTTGGTATTTTGTGTAGTTTCTTTAGATGTTAACATCTGAGTTTTGGTGTGATAGTGCTTAGTCTTAGTAGTATTTTTATTCTGGAAAGCAAGTGCTTTGTCAAAGTTGGTGGAAATCTTAGGAAAATTTGTTGGCATTGGTATTTGATTGAGTTGGGGATTAGTTTGAACATTGACATTCCTAGGTAAATCAGTAGTTGCTGTATTAGACACATGTGCTGCAGAAACATCACCTGAAGATGTCAAATTTGTTGTTGTAGGGATTGGATGGACTTGAGTAGCAGGAGTTGTTGCGAGTTCCTTTTCCTTATCAATAGAGATTTTCTCAACTAGTGTGAAGGCAGTTGAAACACCAGGAACTCCATGGGCAGTCAGTGAAACTCTCAAATTATCTGCCAGTGGTGGAGAATCAATGATATCAACCGGAGTTTGAAACTGGACTTGCGGACGACCTTCAGCATCATATGGAGAATTGTTTTTGTCCAATTGAGTTTCAAGTGGGGATAGGCCAATTGAAATACCGGGATCTCCATAGGCAACATGTGCTGCTGTAGGTGACTGCCTTTGATCACCCTCATTTGTTGTATTTTCTTGTAACTTCTCTTGACGACTACTCTCAACATGACTTTGTGAAGTACAACCATTCATATATTCATCAAAATTGACAAAAACTGACCTTGGCATTTCGTCGAACATATGGCATGTGTGATTCTGTGTGTACTGTGTTCTGCCATATTGGATCAAATTGTTCATCGTAGTTGTTGTTTGAGGGGTTGGGATCAGTATCCAGGTCAATTGGAGTAGAGTGACATTGGTTTTGAGCAGTTTGGATATCTGTAACCCCATGCGCGACCAACAACTGATTGTTGTCGTTGTTCATCTGTGTAGAATCGTTGATTCGTGTATTGATGTTGTCTGAAACTATGTGTATCGATTGTAATTGAGGTGTTGAGCAATCTCCACGGCTTTGAATCAGTTGATTTGGTTCAGAAACAGTGCATTGAGGTTTTGGACTCTATTTTTTTCTATTGGTTTCATATGCTTTTTTCTTTTTCTAACTTTAACTTCTAGGTTTTTTTATCCCATAAAGGCCTTGCGGCTATTATAATTTCTTTAGATTTTACCGTCCAATATAAGCAAAACTATGAAAACTTTGTTTCATGGTTGTCAAATGGCATTGCTCCGTGGAAAACAAAACTGTTCTTTTACTCTTAAAATTTCCATGAAATTATTGTTCATCCTTCTTTCGTAACTAATTATATAAAAATTTTTTATCTTAAATGTTTTTGCCTGATTTTTTAAATGTAAATTACTATGCAACAATAAGTTTTTTTCTTCTCTTTTTTTCGACTATTCTCCACTTTGAAACTTCTCTCTTATGGAGCGTTATCTTTCTCTATTTATATGACGAGTGACCAAAATCTTGACATAAAAGGAAATTTTATTGTATATTTTGAAGGAAACGAAGAGGAAACAACAAAAATTTATAAGCATCAAGAAGAGAGAAAAGTTCTTATTTTTTGGAGTAACCGTAGGAGAAGGGACTAGGGAGAAAGAGAGAAAAAAAAGGTAATTAATAAAGGAAGTAACAGAGGGAGAAAAAGAAAATAAAAAGATCAAAAAATAGAGGACAGAGCGGCAGTCGATAATAGAGGCTTTTAGATTGATTGAGAAATGAGAGGGATTAAGAAATGAAAAGAGAAAGTTAAAGAAGATCAATTGAAGGAAAATAAAAACAAAAAAGTAAAGAGAAATAAAAACTTATTTCCGGTTTTTTCTCTATTAACCTTCCCCACGCACAGAATATATGACAAATTTTCTTAAAAATTTGATTAAAAAAGGTAGTTTATCAAAGCTCTAATTCTACTAATAAAATTTATATTGGGATTTTATCAATATTTGTAGTTAATGTTTTATTCATATTGTTGAAATTTTTTCCTCTTTTATATAAACTAATTATAGATTATTGTGGTTTTTACTACTCGCGCAAAGCACACAAAGCGAGAGTGCATGGTCAACACACACCTAAAGCGCCTACGTTCCGCTTGCAGCCTGGCAGGGGCAATTATCATGTTATTAATCGATCGAAATTTTAATACAACCTTTGTTGATCCCGCTGGAGGGGGAGACCCCATATTATACCAGCATCTCTTTTGGTTTTTTGGTCATCTAGAGGTGTATATTCCCATTCTGCCTGGATCCGTTATCATAAGTCATATCGTTTCTACTTTTTCGGGGAAAATCAATTTTCGGGTATCTACTTCGACATGGTACAAATATCTAAATTTGATATTTTTAGATACTTTAATTTTTCATACCTATTGCCAATACTAAGTAGTCAATTTTTTTCTTTTTCTCGGGACAGCTTCATACATTCTATTACTTATAGAAATAGTCGTAGGCGTAAGGAAGATTTCTAATTTATCGCTTGGACCTAAAAACAATCTACTAAAGGTCTTTCGATTCTGGTGCGGATATTTTATTTTCTTGGATCTTATCTAGTTACCTTATATAAGCGAGGTTGTATAGCATATCTATTTACATAATAATCAGTCGATAATACATAAATTCTATTTAGACAATGGTGATGTCTCTCCTCGGGGAACAAACTTTAACCACCAAAAAAGGAAATTGAACACCGATGATGAATATGTTACCAAATAGTATGAACCAAAAAGCTAAGGTTCAACTGAAAACATTTATGAGGAAAAAGAAATAAAAGAGAAACGATTTTGTTTTGGGGCTATCCCTCCATCTATTTAGTGGCTGAATTAAGTAAATAAGGAATATCAATTAAAGAAAACGAAGAAACGAAGCCGGAGAAGAGAAAAAAAAATATCAATTAAAGGAAAATGGATGAAACAGAAGATATTTATGAAATTTAAAGAAAAAGAAAGAGATACGAACTTTTTTCAAAGAAAGACCTTGTAGTATAATAACTTTCTTAGCGATTATTCCTCCATTTATTTAGTAACTGAAATTAATCCGCGACACATCTGCTGCTGATAAATATATTGCCAGCTTTAATTTTCTTCATACTATCATTACACCATCCTCCTAATTGTTTCTTCCATTTTTAAATCACAAAATAAACCAATAATTCAATGGCATTGATCAAGATTCAATCTTTTCGCTTGTTCTTCACAATCTTGATTCTTTTCTCCCTTTTCCCTTCACTATCATCATCAACATCATCATTATCCCACCATCATAGCCGCCGCCATAGCCAAAGTTCACAGCTGCTTCCCACTATTTTTCGTCCATCTTTTTTCACATCAACTGAAAGTGGCGGTGAATGGGTTACTTTACAAGAATCAATCGGCGTCTCCGCCATGCACATGCAACTTCTCTACAACAACAAAGTCGTCATCTTTGACCGAACCGACTTCGGCCCTTCTAATCTCTCCCTTCCCGACGGCAAATGCCGCTATAACGACGAGGCCCTTGACGTTGACTGCACTGCTCATTCTCTCCTTTACGACGTTTCATCAAACACTTTTCGTCCTCTTATGGTTCAAACGGACGTTTGGTGTTCCTCCGGCGCCGTTAATTCTGACGGCACACTTATTCAAACCGGTGGATACCATGCCGGCGACCATAAAATACGTTTATTTTCACCGTGTGATAACGTTGACCACTGTGATTGGACTGAATTACCGCAGAATTTAACTGTCCAAAGATGGTATGCTTCTGATCATATATTACCAGATGGACGTGTGATTATTGTTGGTGGAAGAAGAGCTTTTAGCTACGAATTTTATCCCAAGAATGTGAATGATAGTGTTTTTTATCTACAATTCTTGAAGGAAACTACTGACCATAAAGAAGAGAACAATCTTTACCCATTCTTGTACATTTTACCCGACGGGAACCTTTATATTTTTGCAAACCAAAGGTCTGTAGTATTGGATTATGTGAATAACAAGATAGTGAAGGAGTTTCCGATGATTCCCGGCGAGAAAAGGAGTTATCCGGCAACTGGGTCGTCGGTAATGCTGCCTTTACGTTTAACCACCGGTGATTCAGCTCAGAATCCGGTGGTGGAGGTGATGATTTGCGGCGGCGCGTCGGGTGGTGCGTATATTAAAGCGCAGAAGGGTGTGTTCATGCGGGCTTCGAGCACGTGTGGGCGGATGAGGCTGACAGATCCAGATCCTAAATGGGTCATGGAGGCTATGCCTATGGGTCGGGTCATGCCCGATATGCTGTTGTTACCCACTGGAGATGTGATCATACTGAATGGGGCATCAAAAGGAACAGCCGGGTGGGAGAATGCATTTGACCCGGTACTGAACCCGGTTCTTTACAGCCCAAACGAACCCGACCCGAGTAAGAGATTCAGTGTTCTCAACCCTAGTACAATTCCAAGAATGTACCACTCATCAGCTACCTTATTGCCAGATGGCAGAATATTAGTGGGTGGAAGTAATCCTCATGTAAGGTATAACTTCACAGGCGTAAGGTACCCTACAGAGTTGAGCTTAGAAGCATTTTCGCCGCCATATTTAGCCCCACAAAACTCTTATCTACGCCCTTCAATCCTAGCCGTAGAGGGACAAATCAGTGGTTTCCTATCGTATGGTCAGCAATTTTCCATCACCCTCACTTTGGGGTTTTACCAGCCTGAGGAAGAGCTCATGGTAAGCATGATTGCACCCTCATTTACTACACACTCATTCGGGATGAATCAGAGGTTACTGGTTTTGGACATTTTGGAAATTGAACAGCTCTCTATGTTTGCGTATAAAGTTACGGTGGTTGCACCTCCATCACCTAATATTGCGCCTCCCGGATATTATATGATTTTTGTTGTTCATCAAAATGTTCCTGGTCAATGTGTTTGGGTAAGGATACAGTGACCACTGCAGAAATGTGAATTTTGCTAGGCGCGGCTTATTGAGGTTACAAAAACATCATCTTTTGGCATACCTCCTCTTCTTCTCAATGTATTTGCAGCTTCATTTCTTTTCCTCGTCTCAATTCATTGTCGTGTCTTGCAGATCCTTTTTCTTCCCTTTTCTTCATTCCATTATGTTTTCTCTTGTGTTCTATATTTTTCTCTTCCGGTAATTCTTCTTCTTTCAATACTTGTTAGAAAATATGAGACTTGAACATAGTATTTATTTAGTTTTATAAAAATATATATTTTTTAACTATGAAAAATATATAAACAATTTTTGTGCGTCAAATTCTCTCACACTTAAATATTTGTTCGTACTCGAGCAAAGAAAACAAAAAGACATAGGTAAAATACTTTAAAGCAAAATCATGAGAACTTTAGGCAGAAAATTCAACTAAGACCAACTCACAGATGTAACAACTTTTAACCATACTCATGTTCACCTATTAAAAGGTTATTATCTAATTCCAAGTGTGTATTACGAATGATGAGAGATGACCACTGTATATATCGTATCGAATAAGGAAGGACATAGATAGAAAACTCCCACTCTCAACAAAGAAGTACATCATGTTATCAGAAATTGTCATAAGCTTGATTATAATGTGATTCTTTACTAATGTAGGAGACTTTATGCCGGGATCATGTAAAACTTTACTAGGCTTTAATGTAGGTTTAGGGACAAATCATCATCATATCTATACTATATTAAAAGCACGAAGGTCTTTAGCGAAATGTTAATGAACTTTTTACAACAACAACAACCCAGTATAATCACACTAGTGGGGTCTGGGGAGGTTAGTGTGTACGCAGACCTTACCCCTACCCTGGGGTAGAGAAGCTATTTCCAAATGACCCTCGGTATTCTTCCCTCCAAGAACTCCCCACCTTGCTCTTGAGGTGACTCGAACTCACAACCTCTTGGTTGGAAGTGGAGGGTGCTTACCATCAGAGCAACCCACCTTGTCGTTAATAAACTTTTTACCCTTCGTTAAAAGACATCACAATAGACAAAATTGTCATTTACTATTTTCCTCAAATTATTACTTAATTATTTTTATAATATTTCACCTAATAATTACGCACATATTTATTAAAAGAAAGTCCTTATTCTCTTTGATTTCTTTCCAAATATGGAGACTTGAAGAAGTCACTATATAAGCATATCTCCAAGTAAATTTGGAGAATTTTAAACGTATACGTAGCCGCCTATATAGTTCTAGAAATATTTATGGTTGTAAATTTGTTTTATAGTTTATTTTGATTTGATTTAGGTTTAGCTTTTTAGTTTTTCTTTATTCTTTGTAGTATATTTTCATGAATTAATATCCAACAATAATTTTGACATTCAATTTAGAACTCCGCATAAACTCTTTGCTAAAGTTCTTGCTAATGCTCTTCTTGCTTTTATTGGCAATCTAAAGTGTCAGCTGATCAGGTATGCCTTTATATTCATTTAAAGTGCTGAGATTTTTTCGCTTAATTATGATGTGGTTTCTCTTTTATTATAATAATAATAATAATAGTGCAATTTATTTTTTTTAGCCCTTCTACAAAGTAAATTTATTCTTTTCCTTAAACACAGTCTTTTTTTTCTTGTATAGGATTATAATTTCTTACACAGTAATTGTCAAGTTCATTAATTCAATACTTGGCGATTTCCACAGGTTATTCGACATGCTAAGATTATCTAAAGTCGATACTTCTTTCGTTATTTGTAATACATGTCTGTTTGTGCAATAGTTATGGCAAGTTAGGCTAGAGTGCAGATTAGTGTGTATTTTTGTATTGTATGCATTAAGTATGACGGTTGTATTTGACAATGAAGAAAGTTCGAATCATTCTTTTTCTCTTTATTATGATCTTACCACTTACGATCAATTGTAGTGCACTAATTTTAGTGCAGGACGTAATGAAGTCAAACTACATTGTGTGCTCCTAGCCAGTGGCGGATCTAGGATTTTAAAGTCATGGGTGCTTACCAATAAAAATTCTAAAAGAAGAGAAAAAGGGAGTTTAGTTATAGGTATTCCCTCAATATTTATCTAAATATTTTTATAATTGCCTATGCAAATTTACCAAATCTTGTCAAAGGTAATGGGTGCTTAAGCACCCACAAAGAACCATGTAGATCCGCCACTGTTCCTAGCTATAAATTTGCTTCTACTATTCCAACTAATGTTAGAAATTAACTATTTGGTTTTTGTTTTCTATGAATATTTCCTTCTCGAGTTTTTGCTAATAATATTTGTGTTATATGTCTATATGTTCATAAGTTTGCCTATATATAGCTCATTGAAGTTATTATGTTCTTCATTTATATTTTTTATTTTCTATAAATTTACTCTTTTGAATTTTTTGTTCCTTTTACAACTTTAAATCGTTGATTATATTTAAATGTGCTGATAGCTTAAGAAACTCTTTTCATAGTTTATTTGATTAAATATTTTACTTGGTAATTTATTATTATTGTAAATAATACGCATCTAAATGATTAAATGATAAATAGTCATCATTTTTGTTTCAATGTTAAATAAATAATTAGAAATTTTTAGGACCGACAACCACATTTATGAAAGAAAAATTAGGTTAGGTTCAGCAATGCACAAACATATTATTATATCATACAATACAAATATCTATAATTAAATAATATATAACTAACTTAGTTGATCTATTTATCTCTGCAAGTTCTAAAAATATTTAATTACTATATCTATGTAATCACATTTATTTTTGTTACTTAAGTGACAGTTTAACGTTATTTTTTATTTTACATAATTAATATTTCCTGTATACAAATTTTAGTTTACTGCCGTTGTATACACGTGCAACGCACGTACACTAAAACTAGTTATATTATAAGTAGAAAATCCCTAAATCAAAAGTTAAATTACGAAAATGTCCATCTAAAATTAATTGACTATTTTGACCTTCATAAAAAAAAGAAAAAAATATAATTAAATAAAACATTTCAGCTACACAATTCAGTATTAATGCCCGAGAGTCTCTTCCAATTCTGTAACATTCACCTTTATGCCCGATAGCCTCTTCCACTTCCTACACTGATGGGACGCTTTAATCCAACACTAAATACTAAAGAAACTTATCAAACCACGTTTGAACATTAATCACATGTCAAGTTTAAATAGTGAGAATTTTATGCTGATTAAGTGGAGAAAGCATGAGCTATTTACACCTCTTACTGGATCATTTTTGTCAATTCTTATATTTTTGTGGTGTATCCAGTTGATAAATTCGAAAGCCAGTGCAGCCACCTCTTGAATATAAACACTACAGACATTCTTCTAATGGTTAGTCTTCTTTTTGAAAGTTCTCACTATTACTTATTTTTTTCTCCTTATTGTCTGCTTATGGTAGTTGAAATTGAAAATAAAATGGCAATAGTTATTATTTGCAAATTGAAGTGGTAATTAATAAGTTTATTATCAGATGCATCACACTTAATTTTTCATTCTTAAAACCCCATGTCTAATTAGTCTTTTGCTTCAATTACTTAGTTCCAAACATGGAGTTCGAATTAATTAAGTTCTAAGTTCGATAATTCTTTTTCTTGATCTTGTGCTTATAAGTGTATTCGATGCCTTTTCATTAATAAGGGAATAAAAAAGGAGAAGGGAAACACATTTGTCCAAGGAATTGGAGTACTTCGTTAACTTGAATACTAATCTAATAGTAGCATATGACTCTTCGTTTTTCTGCAGCTAAAATTATAGCATATGACTCTAAATATTATTGTTCTTAAAAAAAGGACTCTAAGTATTATTAAAATCTAAGCACTAATTTTTTACTTCCTATATTTTATTGTATTTTGCTTGTTTTGACATTCAGCATAAAAGCTAACGGAAGTGATACATACACCAGTGAACTAGAATCACGTGTTTAGCAACTTATTTTCTTGTACAACGTAGCTAAAAGAACAGATCTTTTTCAGCATTTCATGAGTAGTTATGCTGCTTCTGTAAGAAACTGGATTAGCATGTTGTTAACTAATTTTATTTCTTTCTAATTTCCTCTCTAGAATATTTATGGCTACAAAGGCAAAAAAGTCTGTTACAAAAAGCCAGCAAAGCAGAATAAAGGCAAGCTGATGTTAAGAATAAGAAGAAGAAGAGAAAAGCTCTGGCCATCGTAGAGTTAATAAGCAGCATCCAAAACAAATTAATCCATTTATACTTTTTGGTTTTGCTTCACTTAATTAATTCTCTTGTTTATTAGAAGTAAAACAAATGCATTATTCCTTGAGAGAAATTTGCTGAATATACTAACCATGTTGGTTCTTCTTTTCCATTTTTAGTTCGATGTAAGGTTGCTCAAATTGGCTATACAATTCATATTTTTAACTAATTATTGTATCATCGTTTTGCGCATTTATTGGAAATTTTTTTTATTTTTTTTGTTCTATTTTTATTATTGTTACTTAATTGGCATTTTTTTGTACAAACATCTTATTTTTACATTCTTTCGGAAAATATATATAGTATGTACGAAAGAGTTTCAATTTCTATCCATATATTTGCTATATGGATAATTATATATTGCACTTTCAAAAAAGATACTAATGTCAATTAGTAAACAAAAAATCTTGTTATGATAGAGCAATCGTTCGTCAGAATGAAGCATAGTCCAAGAATATCGTCTATAAATTAGGTGAGATATATGATCATATAACATGATTGTACAGAGGTAAAATAAAAATTAATATAATTAGAAACATATCTAGCTAACCAAATAGAATTGTTTACCTTCACAACTCAAACTCTATCCAATCATTTTGAGCAGATAACTATATCATTTTCACCCTTCGTTGTTTTCAGCTTGCATTTTTTCTCTTCAATATGTATGATATATGCTTGACATAACTTTTTTAATAATATTTATGCCTTTTCAAAAGTTTATACTCATAATATGAAATAGTTAAATAGTTATTAAATTAATTTAAATATTAAAAAAGTGGGAGCATCCTAAGTCAAAAGTTAATTTACAAGAATATCCTTCAAAAGGTGAACGGCCATTTGTCCTTGAGAAAAAAGAGTTACCTTCTCATAAACTAAAAAGTCATTTATCCGTTTCTCATTTTTGAATTTTCCTAATTTATTTACAATTTAGCTTATCTTAAAAATTCTGGAAGTGACTCAATAAATTACACAATTAAAGGAGAAAAATGAAAAGACTTACGTTTCAAAACTTTTCATGCTCCATGAACTATTGATTTTTTAAACCTCTTAATTTTCTCATATAAATGAAGAGCCAAGGTAATCATAGTTTGCAAATTAAAGTATATTAGGACACTGAATAATGTTAGACAAATTATAGCTGAAGGTAAAGCCTTGAGCTAAGATCCGCCTTCAAGAAATGCGGTTTCAAATTCGTAAACCTGAAAATTTTATTTAGCTTATATAAGCAAGCAGTAGCACAGTATAACTTCTTTTTGGTTGCAGAGCTTCTGTTTCTGTTTGATTCCTTCTTCTTCTTTTTTCCTTCTATTTATTTATTTATGAATCATTTCGTTTGATTATTATTTGTTCCTTTTTTTATTTATTATGATTTAAACTGGTTGGACATACAGTTCTATGTTAACTATTTGTGAATTTGACATCTTATGTTAACTAAATGTTATTATTTATTCTTTGGAATGGGGTTATAATCACTTGCTATTAAGGCTTAATTTGGTGTATAATCCTTCTAACAGATTTCGATTATTGCAGAGCATTCAAAATATCGTAAATGAAACAAATGCAAAAAACACTGTCTATAAGAAAATATTAAGTTGGATAAGATTGTATTACATGTTGCATCTAATAACACAAAAAATTAGCTCATTCTACATCATACATGCCTGACTAATTTTAGTTGTTCAAGATTTCAGGTTCAGAGTATATCTAATCATTATTGCATTCAATAATCAAATCATTTAAATAGGCACACTGTTCTTCAATCTCAGCTTATAATTTTTCTCTTCAAATTTTATGATACCCGTTTTACACATGTTATAATATTATTGATACTATTTTAAAAGGTCTCTACTGATTGATATAGAACATATGTGCAACGCACGTGTCCAAAAACTAGTAGGATATGTATAAAAGTGACTAACGTGTCCAAAAACTCGTAGGATATATATAAAAGTGACTAACGTGTCCAAAAACTAGTAGGATATGTATAAAAGTGACTAACGTGTCCAAAAACTCGTAGGATATATATAAAAGTGACTAACGTGTCCAAAAACTAGTAGGATATGTATAAAAGTGACTAACGTGTCCAAAAACTCGTAGGATATATATAAAAGTGACTAACGTGTCCAAAAACTAGTAGGATATGTATAAAAGTGACTAACGTGTCCAAAAACTCGTAGGATATATATAAAAGTGACTAACGTGTCCAAAAACTAGTAGGATATGTATAAAAGTGACTAACGTGTCCAAAAACTCGTAGGATATATATAAAAGTGACTAACGTGTCCAAAAACTAGTAGGATATGTATAAAAGTGACTAACGTGTCCAAAAACTCGTAGGATATATATAAAAGTGACTAACGTGTCCAAAAACTAGTAGGATATGTATAAAAGTGACTAACGTGTCCAAAAACTCGTAGGATATATATAAAAGTGACTAACGTGTCCAAAAACTAGTAGGATATATATATAAAAATGACTAACATGTCCAAAAACTAGTAGGATATATATAAGAGTGACTAAGTCCCTTTGTATAGAGTAAAATTAGTTTACATTAAATGATTGAATGGTATCATGACACGTGGAACCGAAGACAGGTAGAAAGTAAATCGAGTAACAACCAGTACCGGGAACAACAACTGCAATTGGCATCGGATAGACCTCGAAGGCAGAGTGGTCAACGTGAATAGATCAAAAGTTTGCCATCGGATAACATTCAACGAAGAATATTCCCTGGCATTAAATGGGCAGCCGTTACAGAGAATATTTGCATTCATGCTTGCCGCTACATATTCATCAATACCCCTTTATTGTCATTTAAGAGAGGCTTGATCCTAGAATCTTGTTTCCCTAGGTATATGATAAGTGGGAATTTTGACTGCTTATTATCATCTTTTAGCTTTTGTTTTAGTCCGAAAGTATTGAATTGTGTTCCCGAAACTAATAAAATTGTGCAAATTACAAGAATGCTGGAATTTTGGTCTCCCGAGATGAAATCCGACACAAAAAGGAGTGTTACGAAGCACAAAGCAATAAAGGGCGCAGAAGCACAAATGTGTGGTCCGCAGAAGAAATTGCGGACCACAGAATTCCATCTGTAGCCGCAAACCAAGAAGAAGAATTTAGCAGAACTTTGAGCAATATGTGGATCGCACATGAATTGTGCGGCCGCAGAACTGTGCTAAGAGTCAAAGATCATAGAGTATACAAAAAGACCAAGTCCAGGAGCCTTTGTGAATTGCGGACCGCACAAGTATTGTGCGGCCGCAGAAGATTTCCTTGCGACCGCAGTCCAGAAATGTGCGGCCGCAGAAAATTGCCTCGCGGTCGCAATTCAGAAATGTGCGGCTGCTGAACTCCACTTCTTGCCAGCTGAAGAAATCTGCGGATCGCACATGGAATTGTGCGGCAGCAGAACCTCCCGAGGGGTATTTTTGTCCGAGATTTTTAGCCCTGTATAAATAGACGAGTTTCACAAAATTAGGTCAAGTTTTGAACATCTGAAGTTGTTGTAGCGCGTTTTTCTTTACTACTTTAGGAAGTTTTACATTATTTTGGTATATTTATATTAGATTTCATTATTTAATCTTCCATTATGAGTTTAATTAGCTTACCTTCCTTATTTTCTTCAAAACTCATTATGAGTAGCTAAACTCTTACTAGGGTTGTGACCCAACCCTAGTGTGTAAACCTTATGGGTATCTAGTTGAGTGCTTATTTATAATTGGGTGTTGATTATTTAGCTTAGTTCATGCTTCAATTTTAGAATTAATGGTTGCAAATATTGATTCATGCCTATTTGACTTAGTCTCTACTTGAGAAAAATGGACCTAGTCTAGGATAACTTAGCTAACAAGGAATTGGGTCAATTGATAGATTGATTAACCAAATTAAAGGGTTCAATCTAGATATAGTAATAACCCGACTTAAGCTATTATCAAATGTATTGGTTGATACCCATTTGGTCTTGAGAAAGCCAAATTGGGCAAAATAACTCTTCGACCAAGAGGTATTGAGTGGGTAATGTAGAGTTATGAGCTATAATATACCCCAATCAATAAAACAAGTATTAACATATTTACCCCATGTAAGGGCCCGTAAAATGTTACTTAAAAACCCAGGGTTTCGTGGCGCCAAAGTGGACTTATGTGTTGATGATTGTAGAGATCGGTTCGGACTTTTTGGATTGAACATTATGTTGGGGAGTCAAAGAAAATGTTTGAAAGTACAAGGCATTTCTGCGGTTCATTCTGCAGTCGCAGAACTGATTTGCGAACCGCAGATTTACCGTAGACTAAAGCATAAATTTGGGAAATTTTTTTGGATTATTACATGGTCCATTATGCGGCCGTATAATAATTTTGCGGGCCAGCATAAACAAATTTTGGAAGAAAGTTCTGCGGTGTATCATGCGACTGCAGACCGTTCGCAGAGTGAGGCAGGGTACCCAGTTCCAGAGGGCCATTATATTGTCCATTTTGCGGACCGCAGAAGAGTTATGCGGTCGCATATGCGACCGCAGATCTGCATCGGGGCTAAATTTATCTAATTTTTGACCCGACCCTATTTCGATACATTAAGGCAAAAGGCCACTTTTGAAGCAAAAAAACTGATACTTCTAGAAAGAGGAATTACCATAGAGTGCGAGGGAAAGTTCCTAAGCTTATTCATCATTAACTCTTGCTTAAAGTTGAAGAATTCACAGAAAAATTCACTAGGTCTTCATCCTAGAGGTAAGATTCTACTCCCCAGTCCTCAATTTTATGATTTTACTGAAAATAGGTAATAAGAAAAGCAATTCTTGGGTGTAAGAGTTGTCCATTATGCATGCATGTGCTATTAAGGGTTGGGGAAAGAATGGTGAGTCAAATTGGGTAGACTTTGGGTAGTAGGATGGAGGAATCCATCATAGGAGGACCTTGAAATCATAATACCCACATAGTGTTTGATAAAATACTCAAATGAGCTGGAACTATAAACTCTCTCTTAATTTATGTTCAATTTTGCTATATTTCTATATAGATCGAAGAGGCTAAGAATTTCGGAACATTGTAGTAATTTAAAAAGCTCGAGGCGAGGTATGTTGGCTAAACTCATCTCTTAGAATTGAACCCCACAATATCCTCGTAAGTCCCGAGTTGTTCATTATGAATTGGTTATTCTAAATAAGCCTTGTGTTGAAAGATATATGTTCTATATGTGTTCCAATGTTCTTCTTATGTGATATTCTATTTGAAAATGTGCTCGAAGCATGAGTTGCATATCCAAATGTTATATCTTTAAGTCATGATTCAAATGAAGGCTATTATGCCAAATTGTATAAGAAATCTCAATGTGTTTAGCATTCTTATTTGCTCAATATGTGGACTTAAAGTCTTAAATATAAATGCTCTGTTGTTGATGATCTGTAATAATATTTGAAAGTGAAAGAGATGAATATGAAGTATGAAATACGGCCAACATGCCAAGAGTGACATTGTATTATGACCATTGGTGCCAATGAAATGAATGGTATATAAAAGATAATGAAGTGAGTTGTCAATCCTTTAAATAAATAAATACCCTGGGAGTATTGTTAGTCACAGAGTAAGGGTAGGTTGAAATAGCCTAACCCCGAAACTACACGTGCCGGTGTAGGAACGAAGTGTGATTGTACCCCTTTATGGGGATGAGATTAATGTGATGAAAATATTCCCCTTTATTGGGATGAGATGATTACTAGAAAAGGGTGATGTCGAACCACACGACATTGTGGTGAGACGGCCTAGCCGGTCGGGTCATGATCAGACGACATACCGCACACATGATGGTGATTGTGCTTGAGATTACAATAAAAATAATGATTGAGACTGACATAATGATTGTGATTGTGGTCAATATCTTTGGGTGAGACGGCCTAGCCGATTGGGCCGTGATCGGACTCCGTGCTCAAAATTACAGTGGTATATCGGTGCTAAGATCTCCCAAACTTAAAATATAAAAATTTACTTAAAAACTTGTCTTGCTCCTAATTTGATGTTTTGGTATTGTTTGAGGCTCCCATCGATTTTATGATTGTCCTTCCTTGTGTTATCATTCGTTCTATTGAGAGGATATTTAGTCATTCATACTAGTACTATTTCATATATACTAACGTCCCTTTTGTCGGGGGCGCTGCATCTTTAATGGGTGCAGGTGGTTCCGCAGCAGGTGGCATTGATCATTAATAGCAGTACACCCTTTTCTCAATAGATTTTGTGAGCCCCACTTCATTAGGGGTCGTGTGTCTTTTGTCCCACATGTATTATGTTTTGAGGTATAGCCGAGGCCTTGTTGCCGGCGTTATCATAGTATTTTATACACGTAGAGGCTCCTTGGACACAATTTGAGTTATATATGGGTGTTAGAAAAGTCAAACTAGCCTTGTTATATTTGAATCACTTGTTGCACTTTAACTATGATTGTGTATGTATTTTGAGACTATAAGATGAAGTGGCTAATGGTAATGGAATTGGCATTGTTCATGAAATCCGCTCAAGGTTTAATTAATGATATAAACGTATTTCTCTTTATTCATGGGTGAGTTGGGTAGAAAGTATTGTAAAGGCTTGCTTGACCGGGTATCTCGGTTGAGCACCGGTTGCGCTCCCCAAGGTTGGGGCGTGACACCCCATTAGGCAAACACCTAGGTTATGATCACAGCCCTAGGACTTTTACCCAATTGGAAAAACTTTAAAAACATTTATCTCTAGTCTATTTCCTTTATCTTGCAACCACTAGATTGACATCAGAAGTAGAAAATAAAATTGCGTTGTGAAAGTGCAATTTAGATAACCCATTTGCTTGCTTTAAATATATACTCCTAACTCCCATCATAACTCCCACTGGATTCCACCCCGACTCCTAGTTGGGTAACTATTATTGTATACGACCGTGTCATATCCTTTATTGAGGTGTGTTGTGGACGTGATCAATATAGATATAAATAGTAGGTTCAACAGCCATTGTAAGAGAGAGAATTCTTGGCAAATCATATGTTATATTCCATTCTCAAGCTCGATAAAGTAACTTTATTTGCTCTTTTATACTATTCTTATTTCTGTCCCCGGAGGCATTGCTATCGGAACCAAGCTTGTCATTTCTCTAGATTTTAACCGCTAAGTTTTATTGTTAATCTTGTTTATTTATCATTTTTGAATCAAATCAGTTCGCTTGTCTATAAATCACGTAACAAATTCAACTGTGCCGTTTTATGGGTAAGTAGTTTGGCGCCCACCGTGGAGCTTAGACAATTGCGTAATTGCGTTAATCCTTGAATTTATTACTAACTTGTTTGATTCATTGTTCCTTAGCAAAAAATAAAAAATGGCAGCTAACAATGTCAATATCGCACATAACGTTGAGGGACATGAAAATCTACCTCAACCTGAGGATTCAACCAGCGACACCCATAATGGGGGGGATAAGGCAACCCTGGTCCGTGGAGGATAGTACCCCCGACATGTACGGGAGCCAACTCCCGATGACGCGGAATGGGTACACGTTGTGAAAATAGTAAGGATCATAAGAGAGCAACAGAAAGCTATCATGGACCACCTCTCAAGGCAGGATAATGTCATGATGGAATTGTAAGTGTTGTCAGGCGCTTCCACAACGCAAAAAAGAGGTCCGGCTCATCCTGGTATTCCTGTAAATCAAATGGCTCAAAGATTTGATAATAATACCCCGAGGGGTGAGGTCGGCTTTGACAGTGCTGGAGGGACCGAAAGCGGATCTGGTAATGATAATAGTAATGATCCTAGTCTATTTCCTTTATCTTGCAACCGTTAGATTAACATCAGAAGTAGAAAATAAAATTGTGCTGTGGAAGTACAATTTAGATAACCCATTTGCTTGCTTTAAATATATACTCCTAACTCCCATCATAACTCCCAGTGGATTCGACCCCAACACCTAGTTGGGTAACTATTATTGCATACAACCGTGTCATATCTCTTATTGAGGTGTGTTGTGCACATGATCAATATAGCTGTAAATAGTAGGTTCAACAGCCATTGTAAGAGAGAGAATTCTTGGCAAATCATATGTTATATTCCATTCTCAAGCTCGATAAAGTAACTTTATTTGCTCTTTTATACTATTCTTATTTCTGTCCCCGGAGGCATTGCTATCAGAACCAAGCTTGTCATTTCTCTAGATTTTAACCGCTAAGTTTTATTGTTAATCTTGTTTATTTATCATTTTTGGATCAAATCAGTTCGCTTGTCTATAAATCACGTAATAAATTCAACTGTGCCGTTTTACGGGTAAGTAGTTTGGCGCCCACCGTGGGACTTAGTCAATTGCGTAATTGCGTTAATCCTTGAATTTATTACTAACTTATTTGATTCATTGTTCCTTAGCAAAAAATAAAAAATGGCAGCTAACAATGTCAATATCGCACATAACGTTGAGGGACATGAAAATCTACCTCTACCAGAGGATTCAATCAGCGACAGTCGCAATGAGGGGGATAAGGCAACCCCGGTCCGTGGAGGACAGTACCCCCGACATGCACGGGAGCCAACTCCCGATGACGCGGAACGGAAACACGTTGTGGAAATAGTAAGGATCATAAGAGAGCAACAGAAAGCCATCATGGACCACCTCTCAAGCCAGGATAATGTCATGACAGAATTGTAAGCGTTGTTAGGCGCTTCCACAACACAAAAAAGAGGTCCGGCTCATCCTGGTATTCCTGCAAATCAAATGGCTCAAGAGTTGATAACAATACCCCGAGGGGTCAGGTCGGCTTCGACAGTGCTGGAGGGACCGGAAGCGGATTTGGTAATGATAATAGTAATGATCCCTTCAAAATCGAGCTCATGAGATTTATGAGGGAAATGAACGAACGGATGGAACAGAACGCGAAAGAGTTTCACGCCCGAATGGATCAGATTTTGGGTGCATCACCAGTTTTAAAGGGCCCAGATTCGAAAATATAAACTCAGTTGCCTTTTAAACTGAGCACAGCATTGGAGTTTATTTGTAGGGGATTTATATCATGGGAATCGAAGTTATGGAAATGTGTCAGGCTCTCTAAAATTGAAGTGGAGTATATTTTCGCTACTGAAGCTAGCAAAGAGATGATATGGCTGAAGCACTTCCTTCAAAAGCTTGGCTTGTATTAGAAGGATTATGTCGTCTATTCTGACAACCAAAGTATAATAGACTTGAGCAAAAATATCATGTATTATGCAAGGAAGAAGCATATTAACGTGAAATATTATTGGATTCTTCAAATGTAGATTGCGGATCTATGCAGATCGAGAAGATCACTACAAGTGAGGATCCTTCAGATATCCTAACCAAGGTAGTACCAAGAGACAAGTTTGAGGTATGTAAAGAACTTATCGGAATATACTATGCCTAGAAATCTGGTATAACCTCGTTCAGGTGAATGAGACTTGGGGTCCATCCCATATAGGCATGTGCCAATGAAAACAAGACTTGGCTGAAAATCTATTTTTAGAGTCAAAGAAAAGATTTGATCTGAGGAGAATCATATATCCTCCTGTAGCAAACTTGGAGCCACCTTTTGTTTCTCTTATAAATGGAGAGTCATTCTTCCATTTGAAAATACACCAAATACAGAGAGCTAAGCAATTAGTCAGAGACATAGTGTAGTAGTCTATAAGGAAAAAAGATGTGAGCGATATTATAGTAAGGTGAAAAAATTAAAAGAGAATTACTTATTTTGAGTGTGTAGTGATCTTTGGAGTATTTTATCCAGACCTATAAAGTGTAAATATTTTTTGTTATAATGATATCAGTTGCTCCTCTTGGGGTTGTGGTTTTTTCCCTTATTCAAAAGGTTTTCTACGTAAAAATCTTGATGGTCTTGTTATTATTCTTTTATTCTTGTTGATTATCGTATATCAGCGTTATATTATTATTTCGCTATTATTATCGTAAATATTGTTTTTTGTAGGCTATTTATTCCCAACACTTTCGGCATGGGCAAATGTAGTACGAGGATACTGATGCAGCTGTAATTACTATTTTCGACTCGAACTATATATATTCCTTTAAGCTAATAAGGAGATGTTGTACAGCAGTCAGCAGGTGGCTAGAGAGGGAGACTGAGGTGTGTAGGGGCCCTTTGACTAAATGTACACAGAGATGGGAGTCCCTGTGCAGTTTTGGGCAATGCACTGCTGTGCAATGTAAAGGGCAACGTCCAAATGAAGAAGCAATAACGAGGAACATGGGAGTATGTTGGACTCAGACCATTAATTAGAGACTTGCAGTTGTGTTGGACCAGTAGAAAAAAGTGCAGAACATAAATGAAACCGGACCAAAACTATGCAACAAATGTGTATTTTCTCATACTACTAGGTTAAGATGACCTGCAAGAATATGCAAATGTCTAGATAATCATAAATAATAACCTAAAATATGCAATAAAATAACCTATTATAATTGGTTAAAATTCGCTCATAGAGAAACTATATCATATATTTTCACGAGTATACATAACTTAAATCCATAAAGAATCAATAGGTTGACTGAGATGCGGGGTATCGATTCTCTCGCATACTAAGCGAGGTTCTACCATCTAAGCTACATCCCCTTGGCACTTATCTGATCAATCATTTTCTTCCCTGCTGAATTTTCCTTTCTGTCTAAAGTCGTACATGAAGCAGTGCTGAAGTTATTTTTTGTCTTTCTACTTGAACCGATCCATAGATGTAAGAATTATGAATAATCAATCATCAAACAAATAGACATTGCAAAAAAAACATTGGTACAAAGCAGAACATGGATATATTCGATCATTTTGATAACTTGAAGGTGTTATTTAAAGATGTGACATAATAAAAAGATGTGAGTAGAAATTGTGAAGTGGCTTGAGACTCGATCAATTGATCAAAACTGGAACTGTTTCTCTCATTTCTGGCCTAGTCCTGTTGCATGGACAATGTCCAGCAATTCATCAGACATATTTACAGAGACTAAGGCTACAATAATTGGTATAGTTTCATCTATACAACTCCACAATCACTTTTACTTACTAGAACTTACTGATCTGTACTTGTACTTTGTAGCCCAATACAGATAGTGTATGAAATTCAATGCACTGAGTATGCACATTAGCCAGTAAAATCTCTCCAAATGGAAGTGATTCAAGTTGCTACCAGAAAGCCATGGGTGGTGCTTTGAATTGCCTGTGACGCTATTGACAATTGATACTATCACGCCACTAAGATAGTATCCTATGGCTAAAGAAGCCCAAGAGAGTGATGTTGCCAATGATCTCATACTAAATGGTGCTTCCGAGAAACAAAATTCAAGTAGTCCGGCTAGAGTGAAAAGATCCGCTGATCCAAGAAACAAGTACTGAAACGCTATCCAAAAGAACGTAATAGGCAATGGCTTAGCAGAGTCAAGTAGTCCCGACTCAGTAGCTACTCGTTTGCGCTTGATTTCAACAAGAGCTGCTATTGCCATTGCTACAATTGACAGGAACAAACCGATTCCAATACGTTGGAGGTGAGTGATTCCCATCTCTGTCTTGGTTACTCTTCGGGCAAATGGGATGATGAAGTAGTCGAAAATTGGTGCAAGGATCATGATGAACAATACAGGGAAAATAGGGAGTGAAGCTGGTGGAACTTTTAACTTGCCAAAGTTTGTATTCATAGTTGCAGCTTGCTGGACTGAGAAGGTGGATAGTTGAGCTAGACAACAGTTGAGCATTATTGTGCAGGCAAAAATTGGTAGGATTTTCATCACAATCTTGACTTCTTCTACTTGTTGCACTGAGCATTTCAGCGCACCACAAGCGGCAGGATTTCTTACAACAGCCCGATTAAGGAACATCAGACTTTTCGATGGGATCTCGATCGATTCTACATATTTGATGTTTGTAATTTCCCCATCTTCCTGGGATAGTAGTACTGGAATTGTAGAAGGGCTTGAACCCAAACTTGCTATCGCACTACCTGAATTTCTGGATGCACAAGAATTTAACACGGCTGCAATTATAACCTAGACACATAACAACGTGCAGTATATTAGTTGCTTAGACAAGATAAAGCTCAAAGCAGTCTTATGTAAAAGTTATTTATAATAAAAGAGTTTTAACTTTTCGTCATTCATAATAAGTGAGATCAATAACTTGAAAACACGATAGTTAAATTGCTACAATGATTCTGCCAAAATACTACTATGAATTTCTGAGGGATGTTCTCAGAGTTAAATTCAATTAAATGCATATAAAAACTTACCTTAGATATTGTTGTTAGAGGACTTCCGCGAGGAATCTTGTTCCTATAGAAAGGTGAACCAGCAAGGAATAATGGGATTGACAATAATATAGCCAAAGTTGAAATCCCAAATCCCCATTGCCAACCCTTGTTGTCTTCCACCCAAACCACAAAGGTGACAGCAATGAGGCCACCACATGAGAGGCAAAACACAAAGTAATTGAAGAAAGTTGATCTTTGTTTCCTTCCTTGTGGGGTTTCTCCATCAAACTGTTCAGCTCCATGGGATGGCAGAGATCCCTTAATACCTCCTACACCCAATGCCACTAAGTAAAGACCTATGAATAACATGGCAGCTTGTGAACCCTCAACTTGTTCGCATGCCATCTTTGTCAAGTTGCATTTTTGTGGTTTCAAAGAGGCTGAACGAGCTTGTATTGTGAGTATCACCAAACCCTGCTTTGCAGTCAAAGTTTCAGAAAAGTAGTACTGTCTAACTACAAGCGAATTCAAGATTAAAACATACTAGTGAACAGAACAACTATTATTTAGACCAGCCTATCTGGTGACTCAACACATTTTTCGACACCCTTGTCAGACAATCTTAGGATATGACACAGAAAGATTGGGCTATGTATTGTGGGCCATAAAACCCGAGTGGTCATCTCTCATACAACTCCGATATATCGTAACAAATATAAACTACTCCTATTTTATTGGACATTTCTAGTTTGATAGGTGTAACAAGTCCTTGCGGTGACACTTGCCCTTTTCCCTACTTAAAATGGAATGTTATCTGTGGCCATATCTCTCCTGATGAAAAGGTTAAAGTAATTGTACCACTGATACGGTCCTAACAACCACACACCTGTTCCATGGTCCTTCCAAAAGATATTAACACCATATAATATTGAGTAATAAATAGTCCCCCTAACATATCCCTATTGTCACTTTACATATTATAATATATATAAGTGATGTGCTTGTGAGTTGTAATTAACTATTATTCCATGTGGATTTGATTATGAACAAATTATCTGCTTAACTTCTTAAAAATGAGCTGATGCATAACCAAGTGTGGAGATGAAGAAAAACAATTATGAGAAAGTAGCATTAGGTTATTGGAAAAAACATATTAGGGTTTGATTTTTTACAAGGAAGAATGAGAATGGATTCGTAGATAGGGGGAATGAGAAGGTACCAGGAGTACATGTTTTGATAAAATTGAAACTTACATAACTATTATAGGGTAAAATTTTAACCATTAAACGACCGTTCTAATTTTATCACATAGTTTATTATAAGTTGAAAAGTTTGGATAATTCACGAAGAAGAATAGAAGTAATCCAATATTGAATTGGCCCACCACCATGACAACAAAAAAACGATGCAATTGATAAATGTAAATACAATAAAACCAAAATAGCAAAGTCAAAGAACAACATCTCACAATAAGTAGGAAAATGTGGGATTGTGTGAATGGGTAAGATGCCGATAAGATACTCTTATGTGCAAAATTAAACATGTGTCACTGGCGGACATTTGAGGCATAGTCTACCCCGTTGTTCCTCCTAGACAACAACATTAATTTAATGCTAACAAACAGACAACAATATTGTTACATCACTTTATAAGAAATTTAGATGTTGACTTTGCCCTTTCGCTAAGTGTTCCTCCCCCTCCCCCTCCCCCTCCCCATCCCTAGCAACACCGAATTAGTTAATAGGTATCTCGATTATCATTAAATATTTTTATACTATCTCCTCAACTTGTTTTGTAAATCTAACTACCATTTTTTACTCTGACTTGTTGAGTTCTGAAAAATTGGTAAAGACAAATAATTTTGACCAAATGTGTATCATAGTGAATCCTTTGGGACTATTATATCACTACCTATGCAATCATCTCTTAGATCTTTCTAATCAACTTGCACATTTAGCTTTGCCGCAGAGGGTACATTTGGTGTGTATATATATATATATATATATATATATATATATAT